>PVKE010012800.1:0-37644 GCA_004027555.1 Craseonycteris thonglongyai
TTTGACAGGTTTTAGAATCATCCACAGCATAAGCCACGACAGTCCGTTTTTAGAGAAAAACCATTAGAATTGCTTTGGGTGAGCCTGCAAGTTGGGTGGGATGTAGTCTCAGGAAATTGCCAAGGTAGGGTTAACAGCATCCACTAAGTTGATGAAGACCCAGATATGGCACCTGCCAAAGTATGTATGCTGGATGTTGGAGAGCTCAACAAAAAAAACAATGACATTTGCCAGCACTTCTCTCTGGAGGAAAGCTGCCCTCTCCAGCTCTTATTCTGAAGTACCCTTTGAGATTCTGCCCCAGTAGTAGAGTTCAAAGTGAGCAAATTTTTCAGTTGAGTAAATTTATGCATGGTCCCTTTCAGAGGAATTCCTGAGATTCTAGTAGCCCTGCATTTCACTCAGCCACAATCTCTGCTAGTTTTGAAAGTCAGAAATTATGGGGACTTCTTTTTCCAAAAGTGGGACCCCGGGCTAGGGAATGTGGTATGGGACTAGGGTCCCCTTTTTCTTCAGGGAGAACCCCACCGCCAAGATAGCCCTCTAACATTTTAACCACTATCACTCATGGGTGTGGAGCTGGCCCGTTTTGTGTCTCTGCCCCTCTTACCTGTCTCGACATGGTTTCTTCTGTATATTCTTAATTGTAAGATTTTTGTTCATCTGTTCAGATGATTGTCAGTGATAGTTGTTCGATAGTTTAGTTGTAATTTTGATGTGGTCATGAGAAAAGGCAAGCACAGCATTTATGTACACCACCATCTTCACTGGAAATCCACATCACTCTCCTTTTTGATATTTGCCCACACTTTCACCTTCCATGAAACCGCAAAAGACCACTCTGCCCGGCATAGTCCAAGATAAATTTGGTCTCCATCCTTCTTCAAGAATCTAAGTGGATGATTCCCTGTTCACTTTCCTCTATAAAACTCTAGGCCTTCCTTTTTTTCTTCAAAAAATTCCTCATTAATGAAAGTTCTCCCCAATGAAATAACTCAAATAAAATTGTCTCTATAATTTTCAGTGCATTTTGTCTCTCATAGTGATTCATATTAGAGGAGAACATAATTCCACTGAGAGAAATATACCTATAAAAGTTATCGTTATCCTGAATGCTGCCTCACATAAAAACATTTATTAAAACTCAAAAATATGAAATGCCCATCCATCTTTCTGTGGGGTTGGTAGAGCCCCAGGTCTCTGTTTCTAAGGCTTTCTAATCTTTCCCAGATGAAAGGATTTTCAGAGGCAGATGTGATAGTACTCTAATGGTAAAATCTAGTCTGGTAAGGCAAGAAAATCCTCAGGGGATTGTGAGAATGCAGGTTCATTAGACTGAAGCCCCTCTCTGAAGGGTTTCAAGGCTCAGCTGTCTGGGTTTCTGTACCCCCCAAAAAGGCCAACCCAACTCTTTTGAACACAACTAATTTTATGAAATTAAAAGTTACGTTTGAATCTTCCCTTGGGCTAAGTTCAAAATCTTTCAGAATAGTTCAAATAATCATAGTCTAAGAGTTTATAGTAGCTGGTTAGTGTCTTTCATATTACAACCTTCTTCCCTCTCATGACTGTGCATTCCTAGTTAGGGTAGTTTAATTGTCAGTTAACCATACTCATAGGTTAACAGACATTTACAACTATGAGCATGTAAGAACTAAAGTATTTTCAAGTAAATCACAGGCAGTATAATAATCTAGGTCACTGCATAAATGTTCTGAAATCCTTACTTTCAGGACTGTATCTCTTCAAGTTATTCATACTGTAGCTGGAGTAATTTTTATAAATCACACACCTGATCAGTTTGCAGTGAATTCTGACTGATCTGAAAATTCTAACCTGCATTAAGTCTTATAAATTTCTTCATGGTTTAACCCCTATTTATTTTTCCAAGCTGACCTATGACTGCCTCCCTTTTCTAGGTCTCTTTCCATGTGATTCCCAGGTTCCCAAACTCCACCAATCTCACTATCCACCCACCTATGCTGTTGGCCCTCAGATACGTTTTCTGCCCTTCCCCTGCTCTGCTCTATAATGTGAAAGATTCCTTCATCTCTCACTTTGGTTCCAGGTGGGGTTTCAGCTGCCTTCAGCCAATAGAAGCACTGCTGGGAGATAGAAGGACTATAGGATATCACCCCTTTACTCTTTGCCTTATAAGGTAAGTCTGGCAGAAGATACCCACTTTCCTTAGCTAAAGCTCACAGAGGACAGGCCTGGGCTGGTTCCAGTCTTTTTCTGGTGAACTCAGCTCTTGGTCTCCAGTGCCACTCCTTCTTTCATTTTAGGTGAGATAGTGGATTCCTGCTGCTGCTAATCTCTGGGGTATCTCATCCTCCCCAGGGTAGCTTCTCAGCATCTCTCACCTCTTAGGGAACTAGTTATCCACGTTAAATTTTCTCTGCTGATACATATACATAAGCAAATGACTTTCTATGCTCTTTATTGGCTTTGCAAAACCCAATGATATTATTTGGTTCTCTGATTGGCACCACAAACTTTCTTTTATGAAAGACATGGATGTAAATAACACAAATTCTCTGGAACTCAATCAATACGGCTATTTATACATACAGGTTACCCTTACTTTGGCCCAGCTATGCTAAACTTCTTTTAGTTATTCAGAACCGCAAAGACTTAATAATTTGTCATCTGCTTCTTTCTCATCCTTATTGTTACCTCTATGGTCCAAGCCACAATCAATTCTTGTAGGATTACCTTACTAATTCAAAGACCTCCCACTATGTGCCTCTTCCATCTACCTACACATCGTTCAAAATGATAACTTAACTGTAAATAACTGTTCTGCTTACATCCCTTTGACTGACTTCACTTTGTTCTCATAATAAAATTCTCATTTCATAACTTAGCCAAATGCTGGGGCTCTGCTCAAGACTCTGACCCCTCTTTTTTCTTTGATCCTTTGTGCTCTACAGGTCTGTGACTGGAAAGCCCTTCTTCTTCATATTTGTTTATGGTTGGCACCTTCTCACAACTGCAGTATTAGCTCAATATTATCTCTTTGAAGAATTTTTCTCTGACCGCCTTTATGAGGGTAGTTCCCTTATAATACCTACCACCTCCTGTTTGTCTTCATGACACTTATCATCACCCAACATGATTTTTTCTTCATAGACACTAAAAGTGAGATCCAAACATATCTTAGCTACTTAATCCATCTCTTTGTCCCCAGAAGGCAGAACAGAACAGCCATAGCTCATAGTAGGAACTTTGCATGTATTTGGCAAAAGTATTGGCAGGCATTATGAAAATACTTTACATAAATTTCCCCATTTTAGAAAAGGTAAACAGATGGCCCATATCATAGGTCCAGTGAGGAGTAGGCCTGAATTCTGATTCACAAAATCTATCTATAGAACCATGGTTGTAATCTGTAAGTTACCGGTATGCTTCCTCTTATCACCATGCAATCTTTTAGAAAATAAATGACAATGAGTAATAAAAGTATAAATTAGAATCCAACATGTTGCTCTAGTAGTACAATTAATCCCACTAGAGTTACAATTGGGAGATCAGAGCTTGTCTCTCCACAAACAAATTTAAACATGGTTAGGCAATGCTAACTACTTCCTTTCCTTGGGGGACAGGCAGCTTCTTTTGACAGCCTTTGTATGATATTCTCCAATTTTAGAAAAGTAAAAATGTGGAGGTAAATGCACATATACTTTAGAGGCATAGAACTATAGGCCTCAACAATGCTTTGCTAAATATAAACTACAATGAAACATAAAGAATCCAGAATATCATTGAAATAACAATCCAGTTAGGACAGTAGATTTAATTATTATTTTATGCTATAACATTAGTATCAGACTACATATTTGACTGTTAAAAAGGTAAGATGTAGACCTTTACCTGAAATACTATACTTCCTACATCTTAGTTCCTGACCATTTGAAGGAAAATTTATATATATTTTAGAAGGTCACATTTTTTTTGCTACATGCCTGAGGAAACATGAACTTATCTTTTTTTATTTTCTTATTTCTCCAATATTTTATCTCTACTAGTAGCTAATTTGAATACCTTTTTCTTTTTCTCAAACTATTTTAAATGTAATACATTGCTAATCATTTGTAAATGAACACAAATATTTTTTTAATTGAAGATATATAGGGAAATAGATAATATCTTTCCTTTTAAAGGTATAGAATAAATTTTTGAAAATGGCCTTGAAGCTATTTCACAACATATATTATTGGCAATAATAATTAATAAAAAATAATCCTAATTATCTTCATCTTTGATCTTAAGGAAATATTTTTTTCTATTTCTTCACTGGCACACCTATTGCCCAATCAAAGCTGCTTACAATAAATATGAAACAACTTTCAGAATTCTCAGAAGACTCAAAGATCCACAGATCTAGTTCTGGCAAAATAATTGTTCCTCATGGTGTTAGTCTATTCAGGAAGCTATAACAAAATAAAACAAACTGGCTAGCATATAAACAACAGAATTTTATTTCTCACAGCTCTTCAAGCTGGGAAGTCCAAGATTAAGGTGCTAGCATGGTTGGGTTTGGATGAGGGTCCTCTTTCTGGTAAGCAGGCACCTTCTTGCTTGTTCTCATAAGGTAGAATGGGCCAAGATCTCAGTGGAGTTACTAATATCACTCATGAGGACTCCACCCTCAGTATCTAAGCATCTCCCAAAAGCAATATCTTCAAATGTCATCACACTAGCATTTCAACATTTGAATTTTGGGGGAAACATTCAGACCACAGCACCCATCTAGACAAAGATAAAAGGTCCTCTTCCAATACTCAAATTGCTTAAGAATCATCATAATAGTGAATAAGTAGGTTCTTCCATCAATGCTTTTCTCTGTTGTAAATATTGTACATTAACATTAATGTTGGCATGTGGAGACATGTACTTTCATACTTAAAACTCTTAACACAAATGGTAAATGTATAAATCAATATAGTTTATTTTGCTCAGGTCACTGAAAGGCTCTGAGTAGCTAGTTCATGTTTATTTCTGGACTGTAAATGAAAAAGATTGCAAGTAGACTCAGCTTCAAAGAGTTCACCCATGGCCCATAGTTGACCTTATTTCTTAGGCATCCCACATTTCCAACATGCTGTCTTATGTTATTACACAGTTATTATCCATCCCAATGTCCTTTCAAAGGAATATAATTTTTAAAAATTTAGTATTTCCTACAAAACAGATTCACTAATCATCTCTCAAAATATTTGCCCATGGCTCACTTAGACATGCGTTATTACCAACAGAATTTTCTTTTGTTATCAGGAATAGAAATAGAGTAAAAATCACAGCAGAAAAAAAGTTCAGGAAGCTTCAGCTTCCACTGTATGCTAATTTTAAAGCAAAATATTTAGCAGTGAGTTTCTTGAGCAAACAATTTCTCTTCCCTTCAGTGTCCTGGGATTATCAGGATTTACTTGCTTTATACTTGTTTTCTTTGCTTCAGCAAGCTTTTATGAGTCATATTTATAAGGCTAACATATCAGTGATGCATAGATATTAGGGTGTGTGTGTGTATGTGTGTGTTGGGTGTAGACAAAGTTTTCATTGTCTAAAAGTATGTTTTAAAGAAAATATATGATAAAAGTGCACTGTGTCCATAATGAGTAAGGCATATCCTTAAGCAAAACAATGCATACACATTTATTAACATCCCTGGGTGTGAGACACTCAAGTGAATACAAAACACATCTTTGTGGAAAAAAAACTCAGGTTACTGTTTGAAAAAACTAAGGGATTTGAGAGAAAGAGGAAGAATTTGGTTGTTGTTACACTTCTGTCAAAAAATCTAAAGCTACCGGAACAGGGCCAACATTCTATGATAATACATTCAAGAGCTTATGCCCCAGGGTATATCAACATGGAATTGGATCTATTTTCCAGAATGTCACCCAGAATCAAGTGTTCTCCAGTGAGGGGGTTTAAGGACACCTTTAGCTATTTAAGGAAGCATGTCAAATGTCATTGTCAAAGTTTCTGCCTACAAATGGCTTTTACATTATAAAAAATTTTTAATGTAAATTTTATAAATAATTTGTCTCCTATGCTTAGCTTCTGAGATTTAACAAGATGGGGCATTTTCAGGGTGGTATGGCCATGAACACACAATGCTACATATAAACAATGTCATGTAAAATTGTATATGTGGAACCTATGTAATTTTACTAACCAATGTCATCCCAATACATTTAATAATAATAAAAAAATAATAATCTATCTCAAAATTGTGAGTCAGTTATAAGAAAAATTGTACAGCTTGCATGCCAATAATTATACAGAATAGGAAAAGAAAACAGTGGGTCAATCCAGTATTCATAAAGGCAACTTTTTTACAAGCCGTGGTTGTACCATTAAAGTAAGATGTGAAAGGTAGAGTCAGAGTTTCCTTGTGACTACATATTTCCAAATATATTTTATCTTTTATCACAAGAAATGGTGCTTTTTATGATCACTCTCTCCTTTAATTCTTGCATCCCCCTTGAAGTATGTATTTGTTATCCTTACTTTACAGATGGAGAAACTGAACATAAGACAAAACCTATTATTTGCTTAAGATCACATTGCTAGTAAAATCCCTGTAGTTTTGCAGTTATGTCACATATATCTGCTAATATTCTGCCAAGATTATTGCTGAGACTACTTGTCAGGCACTTTTATATGTTTGTACCCCATGTAAAATATTTTGATTCACCTCTTCATTGCTTTCTAGGAGCACCAATTCAAAAGAGGTGGGGGATTTCTGCAGAAATATAGAATCCATGGTGTATGATAACTCAATTTTGCTTTCTT
This sequence comes from Craseonycteris thonglongyai, assembly GCA_004027555.1. Taxonomy (NCBI): domain Eukaryota; kingdom Metazoa; phylum Chordata; class Mammalia; order Chiroptera; family Craseonycteridae; genus Craseonycteris; species Craseonycteris thonglongyai. Next base: position 6,802 of record PVKE010012800.1, read on the forward strand.
CTTTTAGTATTTCCAAGCTAATCTCTTAATTATGCACAACAAATAAAGCTTGTGAATTAAGTCAGATGTATTAAAACAATCTGTCTTCCATAGACTCTTACAAAAGTGCTTCTACTCTTAAGGCCCCATTAGCCTGAGCAGCCTGTCTCACCCATCCTCTGGACATCACTATTAACCTAGAGATAATGTGATTCAACTGGGATGAAGTTGTCTTTGTATCTGTAGAAAGCTCTTCATTAGCTAAAGCACATGGGAAGACCAATGCCTTGAATTCCACTGATCACCAGAGTGTTAACTTTGCTTCATGTTGACCTGGGAAAGAGAAAGTATTGCAAAGTGGTTGCAGCCTAGAATAACAATTCCTATATTAGCTACAAGTGTGTGTGTGTGTGTGTGTGTGTGTATGTTTCAGTGTAACACTAAGCTACTGATGTTCCATCACTCTGACTTCATTGTATTTAAAAAAAATATTTATTAATTATTTAAATCAGTCCTTCAATAAATACTAATACCACAAAGTAGAAATTATTTCATATTTTATGTTTATCTCTGCATCTTCAGGTCTAATATGAGTCCAGCATTTAATAAATGTTTGTGGAAAGAAAAGAGAGCTAGGAAGAAGGTTAAAAAAGAAATTGTTAGGAAATACACATTAATGACAGAGGGTGACAAAGTCTATAGAAAAAAACTGTTCTAAGATTACAAACAATCTAGGTGCCTGCTCTGATAGAGACTTAACACATTAATTAAATTAAATACATAATCAGGAAATATACCAACAAACAATGGTGATACATATCCTAAAGGCAATGCAAATGGTAATGAGATAAAGGGTGGCTGCAGTTTGGTGGATTGTTGAAGGGTGGGAGGGCAGGGGCTACTTTAGATGTAGTAACTGAGTGGACTTCAGGAGTTAGCTAGTGTCTTCTGAGCAGAAACTTAAAGTCAGAGAACAAGCAATGGTGCCTCCTGCAGAGAAAACGTCATGGGTAAAAAGTAAGGCTCTGAGGAATAGGGTTGAGGGATCTGGAATAGGGAAAGATAGCTAGATGCAACATGGGTGATAAAGAAGACAAATAGGATATAGTCAGATCATAGAGGGTCATGTAGATGTGCTAAGAAATTCAGAAATTCGTATTCACTCTGATAATTTTTATTGTTTAATTAGGATTTATCTTATCTTATAATAAGTTTTCTTTTCACACTAAAGACTTATTCATTTACATGTTCCAATTACTCTCTTCTGAGGACACATCCTTGGATCAGTCCTTCTACCGAGATTCCTGACAGAAACACTACACATTTCAGTAAATGTATGCCCCCAGCTCTAGCTGGATTATTCATCTTTCAGTGACACTCAATAACTAGCATTTTAACATGCCTGGAGCTGTACATAGAACTGCTGCTCTTATAGAATAAATTAATATGCAGTTATATACTTCCCTAGAGAGTGTTTCATGGTAGTCTTTGTTGAAATACAAAAATATTACATGCATGACAGAGATCATGGAAATTAAGACAAGTACCTAGCTCCCATATTAACAATAAGAAAAAATTACACATGTAAGTTAAGACATCCCAATTTATTTGGAGAGGATTTTCTATGAGATGTTGAAGATAATAACCTTCAATGGCAATACTTCCACTTAGAGGGACTGTAGAAAGAATGACATTATTTTTTTTTAATTGTTAAATTTAATGGGGTGACATTGGTTGGTAACAATTAGTTTCCCAATGTACAAGTACACATTACATCACCCATGCATCGCATTATGTGAGAATGACATATTTTAAGAATTAACTTAATTTGATAAAATACATTTTGATATGTCCATTTTAAGTAGTATGTGATGGAAAACTCTTGAGACAATAAACTATGAAGGATTGAATTTAGCTGCTGCCTGCTCAGCCTTATTCCTTTAAGCTATTTAGGAGAGGCACTTTTTTGTTTGCTGTTACCTGCTCATCATATGGACTCTATTGGGCAGCTTGGCTGGGAGAATCATCACAAATAAAAAGAGCAGGGCACACACCAGCCAATTGGAAAAGTCAGGATGAGGTACTGAGCATAAGAAAAGAAAATGGGGGGAAGCTGGGATGGCTCAGTGGGTTAAGCGCTCGCTTTGCAGCCCCGGAGACCAGGGATCGAATCCCGGCTCCGGCCCGTGCAGACCCACATGCTGAACTGGGGAGTGCCCCCAGTTCAGTTCTTGCCGGAGCCTATGTGGGAGGCTCCTGGCCCGGTTCCTGCCCTGTGCAGCCCCGCGCCCACCTGTGGAGTGAAACTATATGGAAAACTAATGCTGTCAACTATGGAGACTGTTCTGGGCCCTCCGCCTTCTCTCTATCTCTCTCTGTCTGTCTCTCTCTGTCAAAAATCAATAAAAATAAATCTTTAAAAAAAAAAAAGAAAAGAAAAGAAAATGGGAAAGAAGAATGCTAACTAAGACTTTTTCCAACATTAGTACATATAAAAATAAATAAAATGAGAGGGGATGAGGCTCTTATGAGAGTGATCTCTTTTTAAAAATGTATTTGTTGATGATTTCTTTATAATATAACTTATGAACAAACATGCATTATAGAACATAGTTTTGTTGTTTTTTTACATAAGTAGAATCACACTGCACATAAAGTTCTGTAACTACTTTATTACATAATGATTTAATGTGATCATTTTCCCCATATAATTAAATATTTATCAATATTATTTCAATGATTTTATAGAATTCACTTGTAGATATTTATCCAACTTCTTATAGTAAAATAGTTAGGGTTGTTTTGTTTTGTTTTTTCAAATTTTGAAATTATACATTATACTATAATATGGTGAGAATCTTGACACACGTCTGATCATTATAATTATTAAAGCCAATCTTCAGGTATCGAATTTCTGGCTAGGATTCAGTAGAGATCCATTTTGAAAGTCATCTTTCTAAGTACACACTGTTCAGTAAGTCTCATTCAATTACACTCTACCAATCATGTTCCAGGCTGAAGAATAGACAGATAAACCCATAAAACGGCATTGAAAGAGCAAGTGAGAAGACAGCTAGATTCTGCTCTGCTGGGTGATTACTCTTCAGTAAAGTGACATAAATAACCAGCAAAGACATATATCAACAAGATAATATTAGATGAATATAAGTATCCTAACAGCAATAAAAGGGTAGTGCTGTATAATAAACCTCCAGGCTGGTTATACCAACATACACTTATAGGAGTGGTATACAAAGATGCTCATTTTATCTCGGCCCACACTCTGTTCTTTGTGATTACATTTCATAGCTTCACTTACTAATTTAATCTACATTTATTTGATCACTAGTGAGAATATTTATATGTGTATGTGTGTGTTTGTGTTTCTTTTGCTACCAATTATCTGGTTGTATCCTTGCACATTTTTCTATTGTGTCTTTTTTTTTTTCCTTTTCTTATTGTTTAGAAGAGCTCTACCATTACGTTGATCATATATTTATAATTTTTCTTTTAATTTTTTTAAAGATTTATTTTGATTGTTTTGACAGAGAGAGAGAGACAGAGACAGAGACAGAGAGAAGGGGGAGGGCCCAGAACAGTCTCCATAGTTGCACATCATTGGTTTTTCCACATACGTAGTTTCATTCCACAGGTGGACGAGGGGCTGCACAGGGCAGGAACTGGGCAGAGGTCTCACCCCAGTAAGAACTGAATAGGGGGCACTCCCCAGTTCAGCATTTGGGTCTGCACGGGCCAGGATTGGGATTCGATCCTTTTTCCCCGGGGCTGCAAAGTGAGCGCTTAACCCACTGAGCCATCCCGGCTTCCCCTATTTTTTTATATACAAAGGACATGGCAGGCAATTTGCACAAACTTTTTTCTTATTTTTAAATTTATTTGGGTGACATTGGTTTGTAAAAACTTACATAGGTTCCAGGTTTACAATTCTGCATTATCTCATCTATCTATTGCATTATGTGCTCACCACCCAGAGTCAGTTCTCTTTCCATCACCATATAATTGATGCCTCCTCCCTACTCCCCCACCTCCCCTACTTATTCACCCTCCACTCGCCTTATCCTCAGGTAACCACTAAACTATTGACTGTGTACAAGAGTTTTTGTTTCTCCCTTACTTTCAGTTTTTTATTCCACCTATAAGTGAAATCATATGGTTCTTGATTTTGTATGTCTGAAATATCTCACTTAACTTAATGGTCTCAAGGTCCATTCATGTTGTCACACACAGCTGTACTTCATCTTTTCTTGTTGCTCAATTATATTTCATTGTGTATATGTGCCAAAACTTATTTATTCAGTCACCTACCAAAGGACACTTTTGTTGTTTCTATGACTTGGCCACCATGAACAGTGCTGTGATGAACTTTGGGGTACATATATATTTGTGAATTAAGGTTTTCAAGTTTTTTGGGGTAGATAGAAGAAGGATTGCAGGGTCATACAGCAAATCCATTCCTAATTATTTTTAATTATTGTTCAATTTATTAGGGTGACATTGGTTGATAACAATTACATTGTTTCTAGGTGTACAAATCTACATTACATTGTCTATGCATTGCATTATGTGCTCACCATACAGAATCAGCTTTCTTGCCATCACCATATATTTAATACCCCGCTTCTTACTCCCCTCCCCCTTCTCTCCCACCTACCTTTCCCTATGCCCTCAGGTAAACACAAAACTACTGAGTGCCCATGAGTTTTTGTTTCTTTGTTAATTTCAGTTTTATATTCCATCTATAAAGGAGGGTCATATGTTTCTTGATTCTTTTAGTCTGCATTATTTTGCTTAATAAGGTGGTTTCAAGGTCCATCCAGGTTATAAAAATTGCTGTATTTCATCTTTTCTTATTGCTGAGTAGTGTTCCATTGTGTAAATATACCATAATTTTTTATCCAGTCATCTATCAAAGGACACTTTGGTTGGTTCCACGTCTGAGCCAATGTGAGCAGTGCAGCAATGAACATTGGGGTGCACATATATTTGTGAATCAAGTTTTCAAGTTTTGGGGGTAGATACCCAGTAGAGGGATTGCTGGGTCATATGGCAATTTCATTCCTAATTTTTTGAGGAATCTTCCTACTACTTTCTATAGTGGTTGTACCAATTTACATTCCAACAGCAAATGAGGGTTTCTTTTTCTCCACAGCCTCTCCAGCACTTGCTATTCTTTGTCTTGTTGATTATAGCCATTCTAACAGGTGTGAGGTGGTAACTCATTGTAGTTTTAATTCCCATCTTCTTAATCACTAGTGATGTTGAGCATTTTTTCATACATCTGTTGGCCATTTATATGTCTTCAGGGAAGAAGTGTCTGTTTAGGTATCCTGCCCACTTTTAATTGGACCATTTGTTTGGTTTTTTTGTTGTTGTTGAATTGTATGAGTTATTGATAAATTTTAGATATTATCCCCTTATCAGATGCATTGGTTGTAAATATGTTCTTCCATTCAGTGGGTTTCCATTCTACTTTGTTGATGATTTCCTTTTCTGTGCAGAAGTTTTTAGTTTGATATAGATATAATCCTATTCACTTATTTTGCTTTTAATTCCCTTGCTTTCGGGGTCAAGTTCATAAAGTGCTCTCTGAGCCCAAGGTCTGTAAGTTTAGTACCAATGCTTTTTTCTATGCACTTCCTTGGGTTGGGTCTTATGTGGAGGTCTTTAATTCAATTTGAGTTAATTTTGGTTTCTGGTGACAGTTCACAGTCCAGATTCATTGTTTTGGGGTGTTTTTGTTCTTTTTTCCCCCAGTTCTTTAAGATGTGATAGTAGGTTGTTTACTTGTGATTTTTCTTGTTTCTTGAGATAAGCCTGTAATGATATAAATTTCCCTCTTATTACTGCTTTTGCTACATCCCAGTAATTTTGGTATGTTGTGTTTTCATTGTCATACATTTCCACATATTTTTAAATCTCTTCTTTTACTTTTTCTTTGATCCAGTCATTTTTTAATAACATGTTATTTAATCTCCATGTATATGTGATTTTTTTCTACTTTCTTTTTGTAGTTGATCTCCAGTTTCAAAGCTTTGTGATTAGAGAATACAGTTGGTATGATTTCAATCTTCATAAATTTGCTAAGGCTAGCTTTGTGTCCTAGCAAGTGATCCATCCTTCAGAATGTTCCATGTGCACCAGAAAAGAATGTATAGTCCTATGTTGTAGAATAAAATACCCTGTAAATGTCAACTAGTTCCAATTGCTGTAATGTATTATTTAAAGCTTATATTTTCTTATTTATATTATGTTTGAATGATTTGTCCATGGATGTCAAGGAGGTATTTAAGTCCCTTACTGTAATTGTGTTTTTGTTAGTTTCTCCTTTTAGATTTGTTAGTAGTTGCTTTGTAAATTTTGGTGCTTCTAGGTTATGGGCATATATATTAATAAGTGTCATGTATTCTTGTTGTACTGTCCCCTTTATTATTATAAAATGTCCACCTTTGTCTTTTACTATCTTTTTTATCCTGAAGTCTGCTTCATCAAATATAAGTATGGCTATACCTGCCTTTCTCTGGATGCCATTTGCTTGGAGTATTTTTTTTCATCCTTTCACTTTGAGTCTGTGTTTATCCTTGTGGTTGAGTTGTGTCTCTTGTAGGCTGCATAAGGTTGTTTTTTGTCCTTTAATCTTGTTTGCTAGTCTGTGTCTTTTTTTATTGGTGAGTTCAGTCCGCTTACATTTAGGGTGATGATTGATATATGAGGATTTCCTATAGCCATTTTATCTTTTATTTTCTGGTAGCTCTTTCTTTCAATTGCTTCTTTGCTTTTTTATTCCTGTTGGTTATTTTCATTTGATGGATTTTATGACTGTTCTTTCTCTCATGCTTTCTTTTTTTGTTTTTGTTTTTATTTGTTAGGTGTCTCAGTTCTAAGTTCTTTTTGATTGGTTACCATGAACTTTAAGTAAAAAAAAAAAAGAAAGAAAGAAAGAAAGAAGAAAAAGCTTCATAAATGCAGTGGTTCCTTTCTTTAAGGATATTTCTCATCTCTATTTTATTTGAAAATTTATATCTTTACTTCCTCCCCTTTTCTGTTTTTTGCTGTTCCAGTTTATCCCTCTTTATTTTTAATTTTGTGTCAGGTCCATTTGTCTCCTTCAGTATTTCTTGAAATACTGGCCTTGTTGCTTGAGAATTTCTTCAGTTTCTGTATGTCTGAAAAAGTCTTTATTCCTCTTCATAGCTAAAGAATCACTTTGCTGGGTAGATGATCCTTGGTTAGTAATTTTTCTCCTTTAATATTTTGAATAATTGATTCTACTTCCTTCTGGCTTATAGAGTTTCTGTTGAGAAATCTGATGATAGTCTGATGGGTTTTTCTTTAAAAATTATGGTATTCTTTTTCTTGGCTGCCTTGAATATTCTTTTTTTGTCTTTGACGTTTGACATCTTCAGTATAATGTGCCTTGGAGATGGTCTGCTAGGATTGAAGTATCTAGGGGTTCTGTTTCCTTCTTGAATTTGAGGTTCCTGTTCTTGCCATAGATTTGGAAATTTCTCATCTACTATTTGTCTGAGCAAATTCTCTGTGCCCATTTGGTCCTCTGCTCCCTCCAAATACCTATTATTTTTATGTTATTTTTTTCAATGGAGTCAGATAGTTCTTATAGATATATTTTATTTCTTTTTGCTCTTAGGTCTTTCTCTTTTTCCTTCTGTGACATTTCCAAATTTCTGTCTTCAATTTCACTAATTCTTTCCTCTATCTGGTCACCTCTGTTTCCTATGCTAGCTATTTAATTTTTTCATTTCTTTTTATTGTATTGTTTATCTCCATAATTTTTATTTGCTTTTATTTATAAATTCAATTTCCCTTCTGCGATCACTTAGCCCCCTCTGTGTACTGTGCCAATTTTCTTTTATAAAAAATATTTATTTTATTGTTTTTGACAGAGAGAGAGACAGAGAGAAGGGGGGATCCCAAAGCATTCTCCCTAGTTGTACATTATCAATCTTTGACATAGTTTCATTCCACACAGATAAGTTGGGGACCGCACAAGACAGGAATAAGGCAGGAGCCCCCCACATGATAGGCACACCCCTGTGACTTGGGGGCTGAACCGAGGGCCCCCATGTGGGAAGTTCACCTGGGTGAGGATGAAACTGAAGGCCACACCCCGGTTCAGCATATGGGTCTGAATGGACAAGGCCAGAATTAGATCCTCAGACCCCAGGGCTACAAAGCAAGTGCTTAATCCGCTGAGCCATCCCCGCTTCCCATTCTTTGATCTCTGAGTGTTTTCAGAATTGTAGTTTCATTTCTGTGTCATTTAGCTCATATGTTATTATATCTTCAAGTTCCTTTTCTGAAGATTTTTGGTTTTTTTCTGTGCACCTTTGTTCACAAGTGTATTCATTGCTGTTGGAGTGTTTCTTTTTTTGGACATGAGGCCTTTTCTCCTACTAAATGTGAAGAAATCTTTCTTTTACTTCCCAGCTGGTGTTGCAACAGTGTCTTATAATATTTTCTCTTGTTTATTTGGTTTTCTTACAGTGGGAGACTTCCTGGAAGGTGGGCTTCTCTTTGACTCAGTCACCGTGGTCCGTATGCCTTCTCTGTGTGAAGATATGTTGGGCAATTGTATTCTATGCCTCTGAGATTCCACTGCAGTCAGAACCTGCCACACCTATGCTTTACAGTTTTCCTGGATTCCTCTGCTGGCTCCGTTGGGAAAGGTTGAGGAGGGGTTTGATGGGAAAGGTGCAGGTCTATTTGTATCATGGGGTAATGGCAGCTTCCCAGCAGCAGTTCACTGAAGGCAGGCTCTGGGCAGTACTGAAGGGATGACTTTTGGAAGACAGCAAGGGGATGCAGCCAGGTATGGTGTCCAAGGCCACATAGTGCTCCAGTTGGGGCTATACCTCACCAAGGACCACTCTGCATTTTAGCTTCCAGCATACTCCTGCAACCAGCAGTTCAGCAAGCAGAACACCTGCTTCCTGCTTTGGTCACTTGTCTTATGCTCCGTGGGCCCCTAGCTCCAGCTACCTGACACACTCACTGGCAGCCAGACTGTCACTTGGTCACTGACACCAATCTCCAGCTGCTGTTGAAGCCTCGCTCTGGTCTCCTGCACCGCACTATTGCTGTCTTCACCACACATGGCTGCTCCCCGCCACTCCCACTGGGGCTTCTTGCCACAGTTAGCCACACCCATTTTTGCCATCAACCCCATGCTCTGGCTGTCTGCACCTATGCCTTTGTCCATTCTCAGCTTCCAACCCTCCAAGAATTGTTCTGGACCTGGACTTGTACTCCCATGCTCCCACCTCAGTCATTCTCTCTTCTGCTGATCTCTGGGTCAGCCTCTGGGTTGGTCTCCAGGTAGGTCTCTGGGTCATGCTCCACAGCATATCTTCACATAGCTCCCTTTCTTTTTTTCTCACTTGCCTCCCTTTCTTCAGCTGTAGATATATTCTTGCAATGAGTGGGTCCTTCAACCGAGTCTGTGTGTTGCTTAGGTGTTCTCTGGTTGGATTTTAGTTGTTTGTTTTGTTTTGTTTTGTTTTTCCAAGAGAGGATTCAAGAGCTCCTCTCACGCCACCGTCTTGATGATGTCTCTTTCATTTGTTTCTTTGCCAAAAACAACTCTTGTTGCTTCGGAAATAACATAAATACTTAGATTTATTTCTAGATTTTTTGTTTTGTTTTGTTTTGTTCTGTTTTTTAATATTTGGTTTTTTAATTTATTTTTATTGCACTGCTCTAATGTTATTATTTCCCAAATGACTAAAAAATTGTTCTACTACTGGTTACAATGAACATTTTTCCTGCTGCTTTCAAACATTATTACTGTTATCATATTTTGTTAGTATATGCACTCAGGCCTTTTTGTACATTCTATGCTACCATGTTGGGGTTGTCTATTTTTCAGCCAGAACTGTAACTTGGGCTACTCTTGGCTTGGCATAATTTCTGTTTAGAAAAATAATGAGGGAGAAATTGATCTTTCAAACTGACCCCCTTATCTACCGTCTTTTTCTGCCTTCTAATCTGAAGAATAGATCATGAGTGGAAGTGAGTCTCTCATGCTTATTGACTGCTCAGCATGGGAAATATGGGGAAAGTGTGAGAAGAAAATAAAAGGAATTAACACTTTTTTGTGTATTTTCTTTATGCTTTGCATTATGCTACATATAATAAATAATTTTAATCTTGGAAACAATAAGAATGTCATCATCACTGTTTAGCTGATAAGGAAATTGCCTCTTAGAGAGGCTAATTAAATTATCCAAGATCATGCAATGAATAAGAGGTAGAATCAGGATTCAAACTAAAATCTATTTGACTTCAACTTTCCTACAACCCACAGGATCCTAGTAAAGAATTGAAAGAAAAAGGTAACATCTTTGAGTGCTTGTCCTTGTAGGACTGTGAGGATGGAGTCTTTGCCAGCTCTAGTGCCATTGCAAGGAAAGGACTCAGAGCCATGACATTGCCTCCAGATGCTGTTTACTCTTGCTAAGATAGTGTCTTGCCACTGTATTACACGGAGGCATAATGTTTATACACATGGTAAAATTAGAAGTCATTTTCAACAGCCCCTGTCTTTATACTCTGTCTCATTCCCAAATATGTGTTTTGTTTTGTTTTTAATTTGACATAATCTTAGAAACTCCTTATCACCATTCTAAGCCCTCCTCGTCCTCCTCCCCCCCACACACACACTCTTTTTATTTTTTTAGTCTCTGTTTCTGACATAGTCTGCTTTACTTGGTTGACAAAAATGCAGGATTGGAAAATAAAACTAGCTGTAACTATGCAACTTTGCAAAAGATAGATAGATAGATAGATAGATAGATAGATAGATAGATAGATAGACAGATATAAAGTCTCAATTTAGGAATTAAAGAGTAGAAATAAGAGTAAATTATAAATAAAAGTGATAGTTCTTATCTTGTGAGAATAAAATCAATTGTGAAATAAAGTGCTTAGAGCATGTTTAAGTAGTAGAGGGTTCAATTTACATTGTTATCACCATGATTAGAATTTATTGTTACCATGAAAAATGAGTGCAAAGGTATGATGGTATAAGACATTGGATAGATAATGTCAGTTAGTGGGAAACATTAGAGAATTCTGGAAGCTTAGGAACAATGTGGAGTTGTAAAACCTTAAAAAACAGATCTAAACTCTGGGTAGAAGGGTCAGCAAGACATCAGGAGAAAAAGTGTAGGAAAATGGGACCCTGTAGCTAGATGAAATCTCCTCTCTCAAGTTTTCACAAGACTGGTTTCTGACAAAAGAAGGGATATTTTGACTACTTTCAAAAAGGCCTAACACTTCTCTTCCAGAATTTGAAATCACTGTTATCTGTCTGTAGGAAGTTGATATGGAAGACTGGGAAGTGGTTCAGGAGGCAACTGTTATGTGTATAAAAAACAACGGAAGAAATGGGAACACCCAGATGGCTCAGTGGGTTAAGCTCTCACTTTGCAGCCCAGGGGTCTGAGGATCAAATCCTGGCCCTGGCTTTTGCAAACCCATATGCTGAACTGGGGTGTAGTGCCCCTTGCCCAGTTTCATCCCTGTGTGGCTACCCCACCCACCTGTGTGGAATGAAACTATGTCAAAAACTAATAATGTACAACTGTGGAAACTGCTCTGGGCCCGCCCCCTTCTCTGTGCCTCTCTTTGTCTCTCTGTCAAAAACAATAAAAATAAATAAATAATAAAAAGAAGTAGGGCACATCTCTTTATGCTTCATGCTTTCATTCACTGACCATTCAACAGAGACTAGGAGAAAGCTAAAAATATGATGATGAAAATGTCACAGAACACATTGTTTGTAGGAGAGCCTATTTAAAAAGATTGAAAAAATAACTAGGCAATTAGATATAATGCAGCAAGTCACATGATAAATGTAGTCAGGGATAGTAAGAGATTTATACAAAGGGCACTCATCCAGTGCTGAAAGGTTAGGGGAGGTGTCAGATACTTAGTCTACAGAACAAGTAGTTGTTAACTTGAAATAAGGACTCAGACAGAGCATTCCCAGGTTGTGGAAAATCACATGCAAAGGCCTGGGCATGGGGTAAACAAATCCACTGGGGTGAATAAAATGCAAATTACTATGGCCAGAAACTAGCATGGGATGAGCAAGAGTGATAGAAGGTGAGATACTCAATAAGTGTTTAGAAATGCTCACGAAGGCTCCTATGAACCTTGATATGGTGCTGGGCCTGTATGCAAGGATTTTGAATCATGCCTATTTATTCTTGGTAAATACTCCCTACTGAGAGTGAATATCAGCAGCAGCCTTGAGAATTATTACTTTAAAGTTCAGGATTTTTAGACTCGTATAGTACAATGGGTTTAGATTTTGGCACATAGTACGTCATTCTAAAGTTCTAAAATAACCTAATAATATGCCCTGAGGGATAAGCCAGAAGGTTTGAACTGTAGTGAGACCCAGAGGTGAACTTGAACCCTGACTTAGCTGCTATTAAAAGGTATCATTCTCACTGGTACCTTTAGGGTTTATATTATGATCCACCAAAGTGAATTCTGATGTTGCTGCAGCAAAAAATCTTCAAAATTATTTTCTTGGAAATGAGTAAATGCCAGAGATAAAAGCCATCTCAAAATCAACCAAGCAATACATATTAATTCTATTGCTTGTAAACAGTGATCTAACTATAAAAGATAACAATAATTCGTCTTCAAAAAATATCTTTTAGCAGAGAGTTAAAACTGCACATGCTTTCAGCAGGCAATTTTTGATAAGGTGAGTGAAAGAAATATTTTTAAAACTTAAAATGAAGGAGAGAAAGAAGAAAAGAAAAATAGAGATGAAAAAAAGAAGGGAGGAGAAGAAGAAAAACAGGAAGGAAGAAAAGGAGTCTCTGTATACACTCATGTATTATATCTTTGTGAGGTTGACATTTAAAATTGGAGGAGTGTTTTGATAACCTAAGCATATTATTTGGATATATTCTATAATTCCCACAGAATAAAGAGTTCATCAGTTCCTTCTTACACCTAGGGTTTAAGTGAAACCAGCAAATTTCATTAGGATTCAGAGAGTACCATCCCAAAATATTTGGGTGTTCTTTCTATTGAAATGGAACCTATCATACTTAGTGGAAGTTCTGTGTTTTGTCTTTAGAGAAGAGTTATCGTGCTTATTGTGGTATCAGCATATTAAAGGATTGGCTACTCCCCACCAGTTTCCTTTGAGTAGAAGAGGAAGTGATAAATTAACAGAAAAATGTATTCTTATAAATTTCATTAAGAATATGCATGCTTTTCAAAAGGCTAATTATAAATGTCAATATATAGGTTATTGACTATTTCAAGATTAATTTAATAGAAAAATACTTATAATTGTCCTAAAATCATCTTCTAAGAGAGATGATCACAAAAATGACTCATGTGTTGAGTTTTTCTGATTATAAGAAAGTAACTCACTAAAATTGCTTCAGAAAGAAGATTTTCTCATTTAACTATGCAGGGAAAATAGAATTTCAGGAATCACATCTATGTAAAACCCAGAATTGAAAAAGCCAATCATCTAGGAATTATGGAAGAAAAGGAATTACAAGGGACTGGGAATGGATGACCAGATCAGCAACTTCTGTGCTCAGTGGCAGGAGTTTACTAAAAATTTTGCTATTATTAGGGCTTCCCTGAAATTTCCCTCTGTATTTTCTTACTCCTGTTCTTATCTGTTTCTCCTCTTGCCACCAGATCGAGAATTTGTTTTTCTAATTCCTTAGAGAAAAAAAATCTGATCTGCCACTTTCATTAGAAAAGTAACTGGAACTCTCAAGCAGAGGCAAAAAATAGAAAAAATAATACTTTAAATAAAAATTAAAATAAAATTTATTTCTAGCAGAAATATTAGTTTAAACACAGCATGCCACATGCTGCACCATGAGTAAGCTCACGCTTCGTACACCACATTTTTCTTCCACTCCCACCAGTTCACCATGTGTAAACATAAAATGTTTTATAGGCATAACTTTAGGTAAAAAATTACTAATTTTGATGAGACAATTCTGGACTTTCAGAAAAAATCTCAAAGATGCTATCTACACTGTCCGTTGTGCTTTGGATTCTGTGAAAAGTAAAATATTACAGAAATGTTGGAGAAAGTTGTGGCCAACTGTGATGTCTGTGCAATCCTCCTCTGATGACAATGACTTTTAGGGGTTTCCAGTCAATAATGCAGCTGCCAGTAGCACAGTTTATAACAAAATCTGTAATACTTGACCCCGCTAATGACAAAATAACTTTGTTTCAAGATGAACATGATGACTGACCTGTTGTAGATGAAGCCATTCCAGTAATTCATACACTTAATACAGAAGACATCATAGAAGCTATAGTGAGTCTTAGGATAATGAATGTTGCAGAGAAGGAACAGAGTGATGATGATGGGTGTGAGGTGGAAAACAATATTCTAGCACAAAGCTTGTGCAGTGTTTGAAACAATAATAGCTTTTACAGAACAGTAACCCTTCTTCATTTCTCAGCGTGTTATGTATCTGCACATCATGTAAAGCCTGACTTTGTGTGAGAGGCATAGGACCTTGAGCAAGCTAATATTCATTCATATTTCAAAAAAGCTGCACACGAGTTTTCTAGTAACATCATCATCTACTAATGTGGATCCCAAACCCATCCATTTCAACTTCTCCTGATCCTATCCTAACTACATCATCAGATCCTGATGATCTGATGCGATGTCTATTCAGTAAACTCTCTACCCCTACTGCAACAGTTTTAAAGATGTATGTGTATGTGTGTTTTCTAAGTTACTTTAAGTTAAAAAAATATGTTAGATCCAATCAAAAGACATGGAGGATATTGCCCTAAGTGGAGTGTCAAACAGAAGAAAACAGACACAAGTTGACTTTGTTTATAGGTAAAATCTAAAGAAGAAAATAAACAAGCTGAATAAGGATAAGTGCATAAACATAGAAAACATTTGGTTTGTTGCTAGATGGGAGGAGAATTTGGGGAAGGGGTGAATTAAGGGGAAGGAATAGGGAAGTGCAGTTTGGTGGTTACAAAGTAATAGTTATTGGCATAACATGGGAATATAGTCAATAATGTTGCAATAACTATGGGTGGCATCAGATGGGTACTAGATTTGTTGGGATAATGGGAGGGGGGGTAAGAGGCATGGGTGAAAAATAGGATGTAATCAAGCAGCATACATTCATAGTCACAAAATAGTCACAGGATATAAAGTGCAGCATGGAGCATACAGTCAATAACACTGTAATAACTATATATGGTGTCAGATGTGAACCAGATATATCAGGATAAGTATTTTGTAAGTTATAGAAATGCCTCATCACTGTGCTGTACACCTGAAACCAATATATTTTATGTCAAATATAATTAAAAAATAAAATTAAATAAGAAAAGAATTAGGTTAGTGAAGTTCATTGAGTTGAAAAGTTTATTGACTGACACAACTAAAATTGCACATTGCATTCACAATGCTGTTTTTATAATAAAGCTGTGTTACATTAAGTTTGTTTTTATCTGTTTTAATTTGTTTTTAAGTACTGTATTTAAAAATTAATACCAAAGCAATACAGAGTTTGGTATGCTATGGTATGGTATGGTATGGTATGGTATGGTATGGTATGGTATGGTATGGTATGGTATGGTATGTAGGGCATGATAGTATGGAGTATAGTATTATTTAGGTCTGTTTTTAATAGTAACTATCAAGCAACCAGAAACTACATTTATCCAGCATCTACCAGTCCCCATGAGTGCTGCTTAACTAAGAGTGTACTGTATTTAAAAAGTCTCTGTCTATAAGAAAATTATATAGTTCCACACACACATGAACACACACACATACCAAATAGGGAAAGTATTTATTACACATTACAAAGTTGAAACTACATTGCCGAGCCTCTAAAAAAATTGCACATAGTTTTCTCCATATAATTCTGCAAAGAATAAATAATTAAACTGACATCTTTAGAATTTTAGTGATTCTATAAAGATAGAATTGAAGTTATTAAATATTAACATAAGATCAACAAAAACAGCTTAAATCATGGGGAAGCTGGGATGGCTCAGTGGGTTAAGCACTCACTTTGCAGCGCTGGGGACTGAGGATCAAATCCCAGCTCCAGCCCCGACTGGTGCGGACCCATATGCTGAACTGAGGAGTTCCCCCAGTTCAGTTCTCTCCCTGTGTCTCTGTCTCTGTATCTCTCTCTCTCTGTGTCAAAAATAAATAAATAAATAAATAAAACTTAAAAAATATATATCTTAAAAAAAATAAAAATTTTCTAAAAATAAACCAGCTTAAATCCTATGTTAAGAGTTGAACACTGGTTGAAGCATTGCCAAGAAGAGGCCCACAAAGCTGTGGGGCGGTCTAGAGGCTTCTCAGTCCTGCTCTGCCCTGCTTCACTCTCCACTAGGTTGGAGAAAACCCCAGCCCTGTATACCTGGCCCTCAGAATGTACCCTGTCAACCCCACACTGGAAAAACACAAATGTCTGCATGACAAGGACTCAAGAGTCTCTCCTGGTACCATAAGCTCTGGAATGCTGAACTTTGGAACAAGGGTTTGTTATATTCCCAGTAAAATCAGCACTGTACCTTAGAGAGTGTTAAATACCAAATGTGATCTTATTTGGAACTAAATAGTGCTGCATAGATTTTACCCATTACTGTACGGAGGCTGTATTATGGTCCCTGGGAAACTTTCTCTGAGGAAGCATTAGTAGAGCCTAAGTAGAAGGTGAGATTTGGATTAGCCAAGAGAAGAAGGGAGAGTGTTCTAGAAAAAAGTCTCAAAGTAGAAATTGGCCTATAAGAATATTGAATAAGAAGAAGAAAGCCCAGCATAGCAAACATTTTTAAATTAAAAGTGTCTTATGCAATCACATTGGAATTAGAAGAATTCAAATGGTAGAAGGCCCCTGAAAGCCAAACAGATAAATTTAGACATAATATTCTTATTATAGATCACAGAACAGCACATTGGTATAAAGAAATTGTAAGCCATTTCATTCTTTTGCTAAAGCTGGATCACTTTCTTGGTTAAGCTCCTAGATTTGACCTAATGACAATATACCCAGGCTCTTCCAAATGAAGAATTTTACCTGCAAGTTAGAGTGACCATTGCATGATTTTCTGAGAAGCTTAAAATCATGAAGAATCAACTCACCTAATAATTGTGTAACTATATTTACATCATATTTCCTCATCCCTAGCACAAATTTACACAGAAAATTCCCTAGTGCAAAAAGAGTTTCTTATTCTAGTAGAGTAGATTTTAGGGACATTTATTGTGTTTTTTGGCGTTGCTAAAAATATTTTACAATGCTATACTTCTGATCATATGATGTGTTCTATGTATGAAGTAAATTGTTAGGTTAGATTTAATTTAATTATTTTTCTTGGTGGAGGGGAGAGAGAAATATGAAGTATTAACTATTGATATGAAGAATTCAAAAGCTGCTGTGAATTGAAGGATCAGAGAAGCCCCTGATCTTGATTTGGAAATAAAGAGATTCCTAACCTCTGCCCATCTAATTCTAAATACTTGGAAATAGTGAGAAAGAAAAATAAAAATGCTAAAGTGAAATCACAGGAAGGATAGAAATCTAAACACAACTTAGACTCTGTCTGGGTGTTGTGGCCAAGAGGCAGAGTCATTCCATGCTCTCAGTGAATGGATTTGGAAACTGATCATGACCTCGTGTTCCCGGGGTCTTACTTGCTCTGAGGAAGGGGCTGTGGGACAAAATTCGAAGCACAATCAAAGAGGTCTAGTCCATTTTGCCATGGAAGTCCCTGGGATGAACAGAGCTTCAAGGAGGAAGGCTTCTCTTTTCATATACCTGCAAGAACCATTGTGGTCTTGAGAGGAAATAACTCCATGAATGGCAGCAAAAGTCAATAGAAGCTTATCTCCAGACACAGAAATTCAGAAATATCCATGGGCAATGGCTGTAACAGTAATTGAGTTTTCTTTACAAGGAAGGAAGTATGAATGGCTTCCAGATTCATCTGAGCGGCAGGAAGAAACAGGACTAGTTCCTTGGTATCCTTAAATAGCAAAGGTATTATTCCCCAATAATTGAAGTGAAAAGGAAAGAAGAGAGAATGAGAGCAAATGAGCTTGAACTGCTCATTTGGCCAATCTGGCCAATGGGAGCTTTCTGATGTTTACATGGGTCACCATGGGTAGGCCATATTTTGTACCCACAGCATAATATGAGACAACCCAGCAAATACATTACAAATAAACATTGATGGTGTGCACTATAATTCCATCTCACTATGTCTCAAGATTTCTGGGAACCCAGAAAGATAAACTCACTAGAAGTCTAAATAAATGGAGATGTAATGATGTCAACAAAGTTAATAGAATAGACTATGTGATGGGAAAATAAGGGCAAACAAAGATTTGCTGAAGGTATTATAAAGTTTCACTGTATTATTAGGACATTGAGATTATTTATCAAACAACCCTAAGTATTACAAATCTGTTTCCCTGCATACTTGCACATAAAGCTAGAATTTTCCCAGGAGTCATATCCTATGATTTTTAGTCATTTATAATGAATTGAACTATTAATTCTCAAAAATATTTTCCAGAAAAATTTATATAGCTAGTTATGGAATATCTAAGGGCTAGTTTTTTCATTTTGTGATTAGTTCCTTTCTTCTTTCCCTTCTTACATGCTCATTGTTTATAAACTAAATCAAAAGATGACCAATAAACTGTAGAAACCACAAAACCATGGTTCTTGATCTGCAGTTTTCTAAAAGTCACCTAAGGTCTTGTAAATGACACATAGGAGGGACCCAAAAAACTGGAATTATCTTTCTTTGATGTGAGAGGGATTGTGCCCTTGAAATTTGTTTCTCTGGGTCAGACAGTCAGTAGAAATTTTTATCTGGAAGTTTTGAAAAGATTGTGTCATGATTTGTGGAAGAAATATCCTGAGTTATGACAAACAGATGACTGGTTTTTCTACCATGACCACAAACCTACCCACACTGCACTAAGTGTTCAACAGTTTTTGATCTAATACAGCATGATCCTGTGCTCCTTCCTCTCTCTATTTACTGGATCTTGCTCCAAGTGAGTGACTTTTTTTGTAGCCCTGAATGAAAAAAGCCTTAAAATGGATACATTTTGCTGGTGTAGATGAGGTAAAACAAAAAGTGGCCAGAAGTACTAAAAGACATCAAAATCCACACGTTTAAGAATTGTCTTGATAGGTATTGCATCAAACAGAAAGTATTTTGAAGGTGACTAAAGTATAAATATGTAAAAATTGATACAGAATTTTTTATAAATTAATTGTGAGGTATATTTTGTGTGCTCCCTTCTATTCACCCATTCCCTGCTCCTTCATCCAATTTTTCAGTACCTGCAAAGACTAGACACTGTGATCTGGGGATAAGGGTGAGGATTCTGTATTTTAATGGTATATCCCAGGTGGATTCTGACATAGGTGTTCCCAGGATTGTGCTTGGAAAAACATAGCAAGAAACTTTGTTAAATGGCTTTAACAGCTCTGCTATAAAGTTAATAAAAGAAGAGAGTAAGGGATTGTTCATCTTTATATATTTGTATTAGAATATGCATATCTTTATTATCTCCAAAGCCAGGTAAGAAAAATGAAGTATAAAAAATTCAGTGGTCATTAAAGTGATGAAGTGATACGGAATTGCTGCCTGCTCTTTCCTGGGCCTACATAACTTACATAACATAAATTTTGTACACAGGGGAAGCCGGGATGGCTCAGTGGGTTAAGCGCTCACTTTACAGCCCTGGGGACTAAGGATCGAATCCCGGCCCCGGCCCTTGTGGACCCATATGCTGAACTGGGGAGTGCCCCCAGTTCAGTTCTCTGTCTGTCTGTCTGTCTGTCTGTCTGTCTGTCTGTCTGTCTCTCTCTCTCTCTCTCTCTCTCTCTCTCTCTCTGTCAAAATAAATAAATAAATAAATCTTTAAACTTTGTACACAATAGAATGACATCCAAGTGTAGATCATTTTATTTCAATTGGCTACAGTGAATCACTTTAAATTTTGTTTAAATATCATGTGGTAGCACATTCTCAATAAAAATAACAACTGCCTACCTTTTATCTTGGTGTATGTGCACTCTTGTTATAGAGAGGTACACAATGAGAATTTCTCTTTTAGTTTTCTATTCTACAAATGAACAGATTGGCTTAAGAAAAATTTAAAAACAGTTTCACTAGACACACTTCCATTCTATCCTCTACCTGGAGGACTAGATCTTGCTGTTTTCAAAATATTGGTCCATATGTAGATTCCATTTTCACACAAATATAAAAGATCAGGAGAAAAATAAGACATTGTGTTGTTTGAAAATGAGATAGTATTAAATTTGCAACATGTTCTTACCCAAACATACCAAAAACAGTATCCTTAATATAAGAAGAAATTAAATCTTCAACTATGGTGTGGTTTTTAGCACATTTAGCCTTGCAAAAAACAATGTGGTACAAAGCCTCAACTGCATTCTCATTATCTTTCTTTCCTCACATCATATATGAAGTTATAGTTGGGTGCTTTTCTAAGTGATAAAAATAATATATTTCTTTGTTTTTATATATAGAATGTTTAGTTTCTAAATGTTGCAGGAGAAGAGGTTTCATGCAACTGTTGGATAATATTTCCCCACACACAACACACAAATGCTTAGGACAGTCATTATCCCCTACAAATGACAACCCATATATAATATATTCTTCAGAGTATTTCTTCTTCTGTCTAGTATCTGAGGCATGCACCTTTTTACTACCTTCTAATGGGGGTGTACTCATAGCTGTGGGCATGTGTTGAAAAGTAGTTGGCAACAGGTTATAATTCACACCGAATATTTTAACTGTTCCTGTTTTCAATCACTGATCCATAACTGACATGCTTAAAAGTCACTGATAGGGAAGCCGGGATGGCTCCGTGGGTTAGGCGCTCACTTTACAGCCCTGGGGACCGAGGATCGAATCCCAGCCCCAGCCATGCTGACCCATATGCTGTACTGGGGAGTGGCCCCAGTTCAGTTCTTACCGGGGCAAGACCCCGGCCCAGTTCCTGCCCTGTGCAGCCCCGAGCCCACCTGTGGAATGAAACTATGTGGAAAAACTGATGATGTGCAACTATGGAGACTGCTCTGGGCCCTACCCCTTCTCTCTGTCTTTGTCTCTATACCTCTCTCTCTGTCAAAAACAATAAAGAAATCTTAAAAAAAAAGTCACTGATAATAGTAACTAAAACTATATGAAACATTAAAAAATGACTCATAAAGAATCACAGTTAAAGATAACACACTTTTACTCAGTCAATAACTAAACTGATCAAACAGTCTGGTTATATATGTATTTATGTAATATGTCCTGACAAGTTCTAGAAACGTCGCAAATGGATTGTTCTAAAACTATGTGTAATGATTGGTAGAAAAGCAGTTTGAGGGAAGAGTTCATAGCCATGACCTCACCAATCATCATTCACTAATGTGATCTAATTTTGAAATGTCTTCGTTAATGGTGATTCAAACTTAACATTTATTGTTCCATTACTAACATTTTGCATTTTTTTACTTTCTTTGTGTTTTTGCCTTGTTTTGTTTTGTTTTACCTTTACTGATTATTTTTCATGTACCCCTAAATGACCCAGCAAGTACCCCTGGGGATATCCATACCACTACTTGGGAACAAATGCTCTAGGCAAGTACCTTACCTGAAATCAAACCAACTGACCACATTATCAGTTTTCTTGTCTCCTACTGGAGCTAAATTGCACAACTGCCCACATTGAATTGACTAAAAATTCAAGATATACTCTGAACTGAGTCTTCACTCTTATCCCCACTTCTAAATGTGGTGGTGAATTCATGCTACCATTCCCCACAGTGTCTATTTTCAACCTCTCCCTCCCCTCTGCCCTCTATGTCTTACTCAGGGCCCCTCACTTTTCACAGATGGTCATGCTTCCTACTTTGCTGAAAAGTAGAAGCTTTTAATTGGGAATTCTATCAACTTTCTCCTCTTTCCATCTATGCACTATCCTTTGGAAGAATAGCCATTCTTCTTTCTGTCATGGCAACTGTGGTCCACAACATCGGCAGTGATGATTCCTTTCTTTGTTTTCCAGATGTTTTTTTACAGCCACTCCTATAGCTTCCCATACTTCTTGCCATCTACCTGTTACTCTCCCAGAACTCCAGGGGCAGTGCTTTCCAATATTTTATTATTGAAGTTTCTCTTGCCACTCAACACACTTTGGCTGGGTAATTCAATCTACCCATAATTCTAAATGCCATTTTTATGCTGATGATTTCCATCTTTATATTTCAGGCCTAAATCTCTCCATCTCACAAATCCTATGTCACAATTTGCTCTAACGATACTAACTTACTGTAGGAGGCAGTCCAAGGTCTGCACATGCTACTTCCTTCATCCAGAATCTCTTCTCTTCTTTTTGTTATGCTTCCTTTATCTATAGGTTGGTACAAAAGTAATTGTGGCTTTGTATTGTTGAAATTTGCTCTTTGATATTGGAACATATTTTTTAATAAATGTGATTATGTTGTATATCATTTTAATGCACATTTCTATCTTTATGCATTTTTTTCTTATGACATTACTTGCTATTTATTTTATATTTATTTTACACTATGGAAATGATGTTAGACAAAAAACAAATTTGAGCAATTTTCTTCTTTGAGTTCAAAATGGGTTGTAAAACACCAGAGACAGCCCACAACATCAGCAATGCATTTGGCCAAGGAACTTCTAACAAACATACAGTGCAGTGTTGGTTCAAAAAGTTTTGCAAAGGAGACACAACCCTTGAAAATGAAGAGTCTAGTGTCCGGACATTGGAAATTGACAATGACCAATTGAGAGCAATCATTGAAGTTGATCCTCTTACAATGACACGAGAAGTTGCCTAAGTCCTCAGTGTCAACCATTATATGGTCATTTGGCATGTGAATCAAATTAGGGAGGTAAGAAAGCTCAAAAAGTGGGTACCTCATGAGCTGAGTGAAAAATCCAAAATATCACTTGAAGTGTCATCTTCTGTTATTCTATGCAACAACAACAAACTAGTTTTTGATCAGATTGTCATGTCTGATGAAAAGTGAATTTTCTACAACCATCAACAATCAGCTTAGTGGTTGGACCAGAAGCTCCAAAGAACCTGCCAAAGTCAAACTTCCACCAAAAAAAAAAAAGGTTATGGTTACTCTTTGGGGGTCTGCTGCTGATCTGACCCACTACAGCTTTCTGAATCCCAGAGAAACCATTCCATCTGAGAAGTATGCTCAACAAATCAATGAGATGCACCAAAACCTGCAATACCTATAGACATCATTGGTCAACAGAAAAGGCCCAATTCTTCTCCATGACAATGCTTGACAACACATTGCAGAACCAAGGCTTCAAAAATTGAACAAATTGGGCTATGAAACTTTAAGTTTGCCCCATCTGCCATATTCACCTTACCTCTCACCAATTGCCTAACACTTCTTCAAGCATCTCGGCAGTTCTTTGCAAAAAAAAAAATGCTTCCATAACCAGCAGGATGCAGAACACGCTTTCCAAGAATTCACTGAATCCTAAAACATGAAATTTTTATGCTACAGAAATAAATAAACTTATTTTTCATTGGCAAAAATGTGTTGAGTGTAATGATTCCTATTTTGATTAAGAAAGATGTGTTTGAGCCTTGTTATAATGATTTAAAACCCATGATCTGAGACTGCAATTGCTTTTGCACTGAGCTATACATAACTCCTATTTCTAGGAAGTTTTCTTAAATGTCACGACTTTGGATCACCTGCCTCTCCTATTAGCATTCTTAGGAAACTATATCAGCATGTGAGAGCACTGATCACTGTGTGCTCATGGCCTGTATCCCCTCAGCAGAACATAAGCTTGTTGGGGATAAGCATATGTTCAGTAGCTAGAACAATGTCTCATTGATAAGTGACATCCCATATACATTTTGAAAGCAATGAATAAACAAGTGAATGCATAAATTTATCATTGTGAAGTTTTTGCTCAGGCCTTTGAAATGAGCCCATGGTTCATGTATGTGTAAAACACAGACAATAATACTTTCTGATACTAAACATGTTATTGTTCAATTAAAAGATGAGTTAAGCCACGTGAAAGTATTTTGTGAGTGGTAAATTTGCTTTATAGATATGAAACAAAATTTGGCAATGTTATGTTTGCCTTTGTGGGAGACGAGATTTTTTTTAACATCATAATTCGTGATGACACTATCATTTCTCAAATGCCTTAATTTGAGGCTAAATAGTCAAGTATTAATACTTGCAAAATTATATTATTATAGTTATCCAGTAATTAACTTTATTTTATTTTTTTCTAGGATATTAGTTGATTGTTATTCTGAAAAGCTATGCCCTATAAGTCATAGTAGAAAGAACTCCACATATTAGTCATTCATGGTTATTTTTCTTAATTATAGGACTTTTTCAATTTAAAAATAATCTAAATCTATTAGAACTGACACTCTGGAAAAAAATACAATTTTATGTTTGCTAAATCATATCTATTTCATGATGTGGTTATCCTGAGAATCATGGAGACACTTTTCTAATTCTTTTCAGTTTAAATTTAATGGACCATGAATCTTAGTTCATAAACTTTACAACTTATTCCTTTAACCTTTCTATGAATCAGTTGCTGAACATATTGTTAGAATTCTTGAGTGAGATTTTTTAATTTTTTCCACTAAAATATCCTGTGAAAAAATATTTACAATTAAAATTATATATAAAAGAAAGCTGATTAGTAAGTGCACTATTACTTGTTATAGGAATAACAAAATGTAATTTTTTTAATAATTTGCTCTTTCATTGAGCTCTTACAAGGTCTGACAATTAAGTTCATGAACTCATCCTAGAAAACATGCTATATACCCCACTGATGAACATCACTATGGTCACCTTTGAAGTACTCCCCTTGGGAAGCTAAGCACCAACTCCAGTGCCTAGTCTACCCTTTAAAACAATTTTGAAAGTCTTTTTCTGGAATGGCCAGCAGAGCCTTTGTTGTATTACCCTTTGTGTCTTCAATGTCTTCTAAATGCCTTCCTTTCAATATTTTCTTTATCTTTGGGTGACGAAAAGTCATTGAGGGCCAGATCAGGTGAGTCTGGAGGGTATACCAATACAGTGATTTGTTTACTGACTTAAAACCCCATCAGGAGACAGTGCTTTGTGAGGCGGTGCATTGTCATGATGCAAGAGCCATTAGTTGGCAAAAAGTTCGGCTCATTTTTATCTCACTTTTCCACACAACCTTTTCAGTGCTTTCAGTCAACTTGGTTGACTGTACAGTTGGTAGAAATTCATAATGAACAATCGAACCCCTCTGATAACATAAAAGGTTAGCAACATGCTATTAACTCTTGATTTGTTTTTGTTTTTTTAAGATTTATTTTATTATTTTTGACAGACAGAGAGAATAGGGGAGGGCCCAGAGCAGTCTCCATAGTTGTATATTATCAGTTTTCAACATGGTTTTGTTTTGCATGGGTGGGCAGGGCCACGTGGAGTGGGAATTGGGCTGGGGGCCTCCTGCATGGGAGGCATGCCCCCTTGAGCCAAGGGCTGAACTGGGGGGTGAGAACTGAACTAGGGGCCTCCCACATGGGAACCACACCCCAGTTCAGCATATAGGTCCACATGGGGCTGGACCAGAATTCGATCCTCAATCTCTGGGGATGCAGAGCAAGTGTTTAACCCACTGAGCCATTCTGGCTTCTCCAACTCTTGACTTGAACTGACAGAACATTTTTGGTCATGGAGAATTGGCTTACTTGCATTGTACACTTACACAGTTTGTTCCAGAGTTGTGTCGGTACATCCATGTTTTATTACCAATGATAATATGATCCAAATATCACCTTGCCTCTCCAAAAGTTCTTGAAGAACTTTGACTCTCCTTTACTTTTGTTCATTAGTGAGCTCCTTTGGAACTCTGTCTGCACACAACTCTATCATGCCAAGATTTCAGTTAAGATTTTCCTAACTGTTTTTCTATCAATGCTTCTCATGGTCAGCTGCTATGCTTCTCATGGTCAGTTGGCAATTTTGACACACAACTCTTTAAATTTTGGCCACATTTTCATCAGTTCTGCTCATTATTGGCTGCCCTGACCTCTCTTCATCGGTTACACTTTCTCTCCTCTCAGAAAAAAATGTTTAATCCATTTTTACACTGCCGTTTTCTTCATAGCATTATACTCATCAACTTGGACTAACATGTCCCTGATTTTATTTTCACTCTTGCTGGACCAAAAACTTAAACCAAAAATTTTATGTTTGTTTGTTGGTCTAATTCAAGCTCTGACATTCTCTTGATGGCACACAAGAACATGAAACAACCATAATGAACAGAACTCAACAAGACACCACTATATTTTGACATAAACATAGCTGTGAGACACTGATATACCAAGGTTATGAAACCCTACTGAGTTGTTTTTACAGTGCTGCCAACATAATTGCACAGTGGCAAGTTTGCAAACTTAATTGTCAAACCTTGTATGATTTTTTATTAAGATACAGCTCCTTCCCTGCTATCATTTACAAAGAAATATCAACTTTGGTGATCTCATGTAGTTCATAATTTATCAAGAGAAACAAATAAATTTTAACTAACTATAAGTGAAATTGTACTGTAAGAAAGTTATAATAAATAAAGTAACTTGAAAGGAAGAAAAAGTAATAATTCTGTCTGGGGAATTTGGAAAAGTATTAAGAAGTGGTAACCTTTTAAAATAATATATGAGGAAAGAATATGCAATTTGGAAACAGGTAGAAGAGCATTCCAGATATAAGATATTTCTAAATAAATGTAGAAGGGTTTGAAAGAATGTGGTGTGTTTGTAAGAATGACACATAAACTACCAAACCTAGAGCAGTAGTTTTCAAACTTTAGTGTGTATGAGGATCATATGATAGGCATGATAAACTCAGAGAGTTGATTCAGTAGGTGGGGGATGGGCCCTCAAAATTTGACTTTTTAACAAGTTCCAAGGTTATTTGGGTGTGACTCCTCTGGTTAGACATACACTGTACTTGATAGAAGTTGACGTTCTATACAGAATTTTAAAATACCAAATGAGAAAAATAAAAGATTATTACCAAATTATGAAGATACTAGTTATTCATGGTTAGGCATTTTTAGTTTGTTTTAGCTAATGAGGAAAAGCAGGATTGAATCTATCTATATCTTTAATAGATTGGGCTGAAGAAACCTAGAGGCCATTGAAATGAAGCCTTTTTTCATTGATAAATTGAAATTAGATGGGAAAGACATCAAGGATACACAGATGACACAGGATACTTCTTAACTTCAGAAAAGAGGAAGAGAATAGTTTTTTGGGTCTTAGTGACAGTAGCTTGCCTATTAGTGTGGTCATTCCCTGAATTAGGAGGCTCAGGAGCAGGTGCACCTCTGAACTAGGGGTGGATGTACAGCAAGGGAAGGTGACTGAGAATGTGTTAGGATTGAATGCCTTGCAGCATAACTAACAAAAGGGCTAAGGAACTATAAGAAAATTTACATCCAGAAACAAGAAGAGGTGGATATGCATATTAGGAATAAAGAAAGTAAGGAGAGAAGGTGAAATTTCCCAGGGATAAACTGAACAGGTGGAGAGAGAAACTAAGAAAGGAAAGTTTAAGATTATCTAAAAAGCACAGAGAAAAATCCAAGGAGGGTTGCAGAGCCTGAAACTTTCCAAATGTTGATAAATTATATTAGCACTTAGGATTTGAAACAAAACAAAATTTCCTATGCTTGCTATTCATTAAATGTGGGAATTTCTCTGAAATCTGGCATCAATATACTTGAACATTACCCTGTTGAATGCAAACATGTTATTTTGTGTTTGGGGACTTGCTATAATGTATTTTGTTCAAAAACATAAGCAAATTTTTACTGAGGCTAGAGAGGTTAGGAGGCAGTTTGTGAGAATTTTTTAAGCTGTGCTAAGGCTTGAAATTATTTTAAGCAGAGGATGACATCTTGAAATAATTGTTTGACAAGATCTCTTTGGCCCAAGAAAAAAAGAATAGATCTGGAAATGTCTGATTGGATGTAAATAGATACATCTGCCTTACTTTGGTGGAAATATAGATGAGAAATGAATGAACTGAAGGGGTAATAGAGATGTGTAATTGATGGTATACCTAGCATTTGAATGCATCTGAAATGTGAAGGTAGTAAGATGTCAAGAATAGCTTCTGAGTTTCTTATTTGAGGTATCAGAGAGGTTCTGCTTATTTTTGGTGGGCATAGAAACAGAACTGAGAATTAATATGAAATGTTCAAACTTGTCTTCTAAATCTCAATTGAAAGAAATGTTTCAACACTAGAAGGTTATTCACAAATTCACTGTTATAAAACAAAATGAGAAAAATTTAAAAAACATATCAATGAATTCAGGTATGGACCTAAGTATGCATTCTTATTTTCATCTATTTCAATGGAAAGTAAAACTTCAAAAATTAGTTTACCTCTTTTTCCTATTTCATTGTTCAAAAATTTTGGGGAGCGTAGTGATTTTGATTAATCTGAGAGTTTTTAAGGCTAGTCTACATATGTATAGTATAAAAAAACTTTTAAAAATTGTTCAGACTAAAGCTAAAACTAAACCCTGAAATTTGTTAAGATTTTCTTGGTGATTTGAAAATGTCCAAATGGGAGCATCTGATGCCTTCAGGAATCCTAATAATAACACAGAAGAATTATTCACTCAGAACAAAAGCTCCAGAATGTGTTAGGAGCAGTTGGAAGCAGACACAATTACATTAGGTGAAGTCCTTTTATGACTGTTGGAGTTGCTTTGAGGGAAAAGGAAAAAAGAAGAAACTTGGGACTCCAGATGGCAAGAGATGTATCTTTAGATCAAAAGAAACTTATATTTGGTTGAAGCACTTAATAGAATGAGTAGCAGAAATGTATTGAAAAAGTAATTTATACCCGTGTTTGCCAGCGTTCAGCATGGAGCCATCAAGTAGGAAAATTAAAGGGAAATGAACAAATATTTTAGTGAAAAGTTACTTCAAGATTTTGATTTTCTTTAATCCTTGCTGATAGGTTTATAATAAAAAAGTGGACGTAAGAAATATATAGGAAATTTCATTCTGTGTTGCAAAATATTCTAGTAAGTCAATTATTTAGCATTTAAAATTCATCTTCCCAAGGAGAATTTTTATAAGTTGTAATGGTGGTTAGATTTTCTGGCTAGTCAACAAAAAAGCTCCTTTAATAACTGCTGACTACTTTTACTGTGAGACTGAATTTAGGTTCCTGGAAGCAAGCGATCTTGGGTAAGATGAGGAGGAGAAGGGAAAGAGAAGACAAGTCCCTTTGTTTTCATGGATGCAATTTTTAAAAATTAATTCTTATTTTTTAGTTACAGTTGACATTCAAGATTACTTTATATTAGTTTCAGGTGTATGGTGTAGTAGTTAGACATTTATATAATTTAAAAAGTGACCCACCAAATTAATATAGTGCCTACCTGGTACCAGATACAATTTTTTTGTGAGAGAAAAATATGGAATCTTCTCAGCTTCTAGGGTCACTATTTATAATCCACAAGAATAGACTCACACAGCCCCATCATTTTGTGTGGCCCCTCCCAAGTCTTTGTTTTTTACCCATTGCAGCAGATTTAAGTATTGCCTCTCTACACCTATCCACAGTTCTTGACTAAAAACAAAAGACAGAGCTCCTCATTAGTGCACCATGATAGAAATGAAAGCACATGGGATTTGAAAACAGAAGAACTGGCGTTGGCTATAGGATGTATTTTATATTAAATTTAGAATCTCAGTTCCAAATCAAGTCCTCTGATTCTGTTTACACATTAAAAAAAATGATGTAAATAATTTTTTATTATATTTTATTGTTAAATTTAATGGGGTGACATTGGTTAGTAACAATTAGACAGTTTCCCGATGTACAAGTCCACATCACATCACCCATGGATCGCAATATGTGCCTACCTCCCAGAATCAGCTCCCCCTCCACTACCATATATCAGGCGCCCACTCCCACCTACCCACACAATTCTCCCTCCCCCCTTCCCCCCCTTTTCTAGATAACCACCAAACTACTGAGTGTGTCCATAATGCTGGTGCCCTCTCCCACCTCAACTCCTTCTCTCCCTCCCCCCTACTCCCATTCCCTCAGGCAATCACCAAGTTATTAAGTGTGTCCATAGGTCTCTGTGTCTTTATAACTTTCACTTTTATATTCCACCTATAAGTGAGGTCATATTTTGCCAGATTCTTTCAGTCTGACTTATTTCGCTTAAAAAGATGGTCTCTAGGTCCATCCATGTTGCCACAGATGACTGTATTTCATCATTTCTTATCGCTGAGTAGTATTCCATTGAGTAAATGTACCACATCTTCTTTATCCAGTCATCTATTGAAGGGCATTTTGGTTGTTTCCATGTTCTGGCCACTGTGAACAGTGCTGTGATGAACATGCAGGTACAAACATCTTTAAAGATTAAGGTTTTCAAGTTTTTTGGGTAAATGCCCAGTAGAGAGATGGCTGGGTCATATGGGAATTCCATTCGTAATTTTTTTTTTTGTTTTGTTTTGTTTTTTTATTTTTTTAATTTATTGTTAAATTTGATGAGGTTACATTGGTTGGTAACAATTAGACAGTTTACAGATGTACAAGTCCACCTCACATCATTCATGCATCGTATTATGTGCCCATCACTCAGTATCAGCTCCCCTTCCATCACCTTATATCTAGTGCCCACTCCCACCTCCCCCCACAACTGTCCCCCCGCTC
>PVKE010012801.1:0-37645 GCA_004027555.1 Craseonycteris thonglongyai
TACTGATTTATTTTTAAAACATTGCTACATGTGTTTCATTTCTCTCTGTATAGATTTTTTCTTTCTTTTGGGGCTATTCGAAAGCAAGTTGCAGACATTTTGACATTTTACCCCCAAATCCTTTAGTGTGCATCTCCAAAGATTAAGGACATTCTTCTACATAGTCTAAGAAAACTAACTTTTATTCAGTAATATTCAGAATTCTGCACTTATCTCCCAAATGTCTCTTATAGCTGATATTGCTACTGTTTTTTATCTAGGATTCAATTAAGAATCACACATTGCATTTATTTTTACACATCTTTCATCTTCTTCAATCTATAAGTATAACAGTCTGCCTCCCTTCTTTTTTTACTATATAACATTGAATTTACTTTTGAAGAGGCCTGGCCAGTTTTTCAGTTGTTGCCTTTTTTTAGGATAATTTGTAAGGATCTGTAGAAATGCAAACAACATATAGGAAGGCTGACCTTAGGTCTGAAAATCTCCTGCATTGTTGATACTCTTGCCTCTTCGATTCTCACCTCTCATCTCCATGTTGCTGTGTTGACCTTAAAACACTGGTAAAAACACAGTGAGTCAGATAGAGATATTTGGGTCAGAGATAGTTTGTGCATGTTTGAAGAGAGGGCTTTTGAAGGATTCATTAAAACTTTTTTAGCCCAGCTTACTAAATAGTTGATTTTATTATTCATGGATGACTTTTCACGATATTCAATTTTTTAATTTATGCTTACAAAGGTTAGCTGTGTCAGATATTAAAATGGCACCTTCCTCTATACCTCCTCCAATTCTTCCTTTAGAATTTGTGCCACTTAACTAAATTTGATAACACTTCAATTTTTTATATTTAGTAACTGTTTCCAGGCAGAGTCAATGTTAACCATTCAGACGGGCTTGAGCATTCTCTTATTTGGTTTGGAAATCCAAAAGGCATCTCCTTTTCCAGATGTTCTTTTTTAAGTGCCAGAACCACTTACTTTATCTCCCTTGAACCTCCTTGGTTCTCAGAACAGGGTATTCGGCCCTTGCCATGCACTAGTCCTGCTATAGCAATTACAAAGAATGTTGAGATACTAGGAATATATTTTATGCTTGAAATGAATTTCTAATCTTCTCAGCCCTAGACTAAAAATGTAATTCTGACCTCTCCTAGTAATGTGGTAGAACTTAAAAAATAAGCCTCATCCTCTTTTTTTTCTTAGCTATTTGGGCTTTGTCTCAAAATGTGTCACCAAAAGGGGGGCTGATCGAGCTAAAGAAAGGCAGCAGTGTGTTGGAAAGTCGGCCTTTTGGCTTTGTTGTGCTCTTCAGATCACAGAGCACAAGGGACGCTGCATCTGGTAACTGAAGCCTTCTGGTCTTTCCCAACAGGGCACTCTGACAAGTTAAGGGTAAATCAGGAGAGAGGAGGCCACACTTGCCTTCCAGGTGGCTTCTTCAGTTCTGTTTTGACAGTGTCATTTTTATATTCCCATGTCACTCTGCTTGATAGTCTTTCCCTCTGCCTGCTTCTGGTGTTCCACCCACTGGTGTAACCAAAGAACAGTATAGACAAATGTCTCAGGCTCGCCTCCCCTTCATTTTTGAACTAAACAGTACATATTTCTTACTATGAGGGGAAATGAAGCCAGTTGGTAATGGTCTAAGAAGAGAAGAACAGTGAGCCAAAGCCTATGGCAAAGGAAGTAGTGAGCATAGAAATAAACCGTTCCTTTAGGATTACAGCTCTGGCATCCTGAGAAGTGTTTGACCACGACTGCATACATTCTACGTCATGTTTGTTCAGAAGTGCTGTGGGAGGCTCTGGAGACATAGGCTGGCCACCTGAGAGATAGCCTCATGAACATGCCATTCTGGTCAACTTCCGTCATGAGACACAACTTTCCATGTAAAGTAAGAAGATCATGGCTGTCAAGTGTGACCAAATAAAGCCCACCCTGAGGTCAGGCCTGTACAGCTGACTTAGGAAAGATGAGTCTGCCCCCAGATGAAGGTAATGAAACTGAAGAAGAGATGAGGAAAACCCAAGACAAAGCCTGAACGATAACAAGTAGAAGGCCGGCAAAGCCGTGTGGGAAGCCAGAGAAATAAGGATGGGCTTAGTCTTTCTCCCCCACAGATTGCAGCATAACTGATTATGGTATTATTGCAGCATAACTGGCAATTTCTTTAACACTCAACAACTACATAAATTTTGAATATATTCACAACAAAGTCTGTGGCAAGTTGAAACTTTGGTGATTATGAAGCACCAAAGGAAAGAAAAGCTTATTAGGCATGGTGTTTTTTGTCTTTCTAAAACATTTTTTCTTTTGAATTAAACTGTCATAACATTCAATAAAGGTATTTCCTTTGTGTTGCTCTTTGGTGCTGTCATGGTGAAGTTCACGACCAGCACTGGGGTCGCTTCCTTGGACAGATTCCACAGACCTGTTCTTGTGGTCAGGGAACAGATTTTGTCAGCAGAGGGAATTATTTCTCTTAAATGGGCCAGTTTGTCTGTCTTTTCTATTTTAAAACAATTGGGTTATCTCTTTGGAAGACTTCTATACCATCACAGAAGAAAGATTTTCTAAAATTTGATAAATCTTAGTATTAATTCAGTGATACTATTTGACCAAGACAGGGCTCCTTTAAAAAAATAAAAAAAATAGAAAATTGAAGTAACATATAATATTCATAAAAGTACAGCTTGAAAAATGTTTACAAACTGTACAAGCATTTAGATCAAGACCTAGAACTTACCAGAATAGAAGACGACTCCTTCCTGGTGTCCCCTGAATAGGCATTACTCCCAGACTCAAGAGTAACCTCCACCCTGACTTTAAACACCATAGATTAGTTTTGTCTCTTTTCAAAGCTTCTATAAATGGACTCATAGAGTATGTACACTTTTGTGTCTGGCTTATTCTGCACAATACATTTGTGAAATTCCATCTTAAGTGTAATTGTAATTTCTTCATTCTCATTTCTGTGTAATGCTGAGGTTTTGTTTGGGGTTACCTTCAGCCTATATATTAATTTGGGAAGAATTGATATCTTTATAATACCAAGCTTTTCAACCCATGAACATGCTATATCCTTCCACTTGAGAGTTTTTTAATTTTCCTCAAGGTTTTATAATTTTCAGTTTGCGATCTTAACATCTTAAATGTAATGTTACTTGTTGCTATTATATATACATTTTTAATTTTTGTCACATTGTTTTAGTTACAGTATATAGAAATAGTTTGTTTTTTATATTGGCCTAATGATCTTAGTAAATTAGCTTGCTGATTCTTATACTTTGTGGATACTTTTATATTTTCTGTGTACCCACCCGGCTATATGTGAATAGTGACAGTATGCTTCTTCCTTTTTTTTTTTTTTTTTTTTTTTTTTTTTTTTTTTTTTTTTTTTTTTTTTTTTTTTTTTTTTTTTTTTTTTTTTTTTTTTTTTTTTTTTTTTTAATATATATTTTTATTTATTTATTTATTTTGACAGAGAGAGAGAGATACAGAGAGAGAACTGAACTGGGGGAGCTCCCAGTTCAGCATATGGTTCCACACGGGCCGGGGCCGGGATTCGATCCCAGGTCCCCGGCTCTGCAAAGTGAGCGCTCAACCCACTGAGCCATCCCGACTTCCCCTGCTTCTTCCTTTTTAATCCTTTTGCCTTTTATTTATTTTACTTGACTTACTGCATTTGGCAAGGATCAGGCCTGATTTTTTATTGTTAAATTTATTGGGGTGACATTGGTTGGTAACAATTACATAGTTTCCAGGTGTACAGGCCCGATTTTTAACCACTTTGTCAGAAAAATTCCCCAAGGAATTACCTAGTAAGAAGAGCAACTGTGAAGTTAAGTTTGTTGATTTGTGAACATTATATCTAAATTTAAAATGTTGTTATGGCTTAAAAACTTGTTAGCCAGTCACCCTTGTTTTTCCTACCCCTGACAAGCAGAGGCTCTTATACAAGGGCTGCCAGAAAAGGTCCAGCCTTTGTCAATATAATGAAAATGGTTACATGACTGGATACGCATGGATCCTTAACAGAGTTCTTGTTGTCAAATAGGGATCCAGACAGTTCACTCCAAGTGTTCTTGCCTCAGAATTGGCATTAAGAGGATATAGTCAAGAGTTTCAGGAGGGGCAGGCCATTAGGGGAGAGATGGTGTGTCTATCCATAGCAACAGTGTTAGTGGCTAGTCAGTGATTGGCTGTAGAAGATACCAGGACTTCCACAGTGCCTGCAGTTGTCTAAATGAGCAGAAGATTTGGGTCAGCTGAAATAGAAAAGGGTGCATGAGATCTTTAGATGGAACACTGGATTATTAAGAATTAAAGGCTACTGGAGTCAAAAGATGGTAACTGCCAATAAGGGTGAGGGAAGAATCCTGGGCATTTTGGTGGCCTAAACATGAGGGAAAGTGTAAGTCCTTGAGTAGATTCAGGTGTATCAGGTGTGCCGTCAGCTGGAGAGGATAGAGTGACTGACCATGAGGATACAGACCATGAGAGCTGGTAAAACGTATTCTTTCACTCTCTTCTTCGGTTTTGTCATCCTTCTCCATCTCTTTCCCTCTTCCTTTTAATCCCTTTTTAATTTTTAGTCTTTTTCTCTTAGATTCCCTTTGGGAGGCAATAGGATAGAATGACTAAGAATATTTAGGTAGGCATCTTGACCACTTACAACTACACAACCAGCACAGGTTATTTACCATTTTAAGCCTTGGTTTTTTCATCTATACAATGGCAACAGTGGAAGTAGCTTTCTTACTGGTTTGGGAAGATCAAATAAAATAATGTAAGAGCAACTTGGCACAAAGTAAATGCTAAGGGATCTGTCTGGCTGCCTCTTATTTTGTCAGCCTGCCTTGCTCTTTTCCAGAGGTATTTCTTATCTATTTTTTCCTTGTTCTATGGCACTTTTTCTCAACCAGGTGTACTGTGGTATTTTTGTTTAGTTAAAGAAAAAAAAAAAGCTTTATGTTCTCTATTTTTAATGTACAAAGTGGGTGAATGAAATATCTCCCATTTTTGCCAGTGGTAGATTACCGAAATGACAATGGGGAGCTCTTGCCTCTGCTCCCCTGTAATAGCTCCAAGAGTTTGAGCAAATCTTTTAACTCCTTTGGGCCTCGGTGTCCTTATTTATAAATCTAAGGGCCTGGATTAAGTGGGCCACGAGGCTCTAGCCTAACTCACATTACATCTATGAGAAGATGCTAAAAGTCAGATTCCACACTAATATGCATGCCACGAAGAAAGGAGCGTGTCTGTTTTGCTTACTGTCATATTCCCAGCACCTCCATATGCCAGGCCTGTGGAAGGTGCTCAGTGAATGAATGATTGTGAAATCTTTACAAGGAACGTAGTCCATATTCACCAGGAATTATTGTCCGAGCAACATCCGAGCAACATGGGCTTTATGGGCCTATCTTCTATAACTCTGAGCTTAAACTCAAAATTTATAATTTTAGAAAATGTGTATCAACTTAAATCATCAACTTTTTAAGCATTTCTTTCTAAACTTTGTGGGAGTTCATGATCCTTTGTCAATTCCAATTTGCTGCCATGCTTTAAAGTCCTAGGTCTCTGTCATCATTTAGTAAGTTGCCTGTGTGAAGGTAAATACTCTATTTTTGAAAGCACAGTGTATAATTATACATCATAGCACCATCTGCAAGGTGCTAGGCCATTTTATTTATTTCTCCAGGCAGCATCACATATCTCATTTTCCAAAGGAGGGAACAGACTGAAAGCAAGGAGCACTGGGCTTCTAAGTCCCTGCTTGAAACACACCACCATCTCTGACTAATGCATGCCATCATCAGATTCCTTCACACATCCTCTGGCCCAGCAGTTCCTTTGGAGAGCTGAGCCTCCTCCTTACCTCTCGCAGGGCCCCTAATAGCTTTCCTGTCAGTGATCTGTGAAACTTTCAATTCTCATTCTTGCTGTGTTCCACTTTCTTCTCCATCCTTCGAATGGTTCATTCCTGGGGAAAAAAATCTTTTCGACTAACATTGTGCCTGGCCTTATAAGATACCGTACATGTGGTTAAGAATTCATTGGAAATATAATCCATTCAGTCACTCATTGTCTTAGTCCATTCAAGCTGCTATAACAAAAATACCACAGACTGGGAAGCTTATGAAAAACAGAACTTACAGTTCTAGAAGCCGAGAGTCTGAGATCTGGGGGCCAGCATGGTCTGGTTGTGTCTTCACATGGCTCTGCCTCATGATCTAATCACCTCCCAAAGGCCCCTCACTTTTTAATATCATCATATTGAGCATTAGGATTTCAACATAAAATTTTGAGAGGCACACAACCAGACCGTAGCACTTATCAGATAGTTTTTTATTTTTATTTTTTAACTTCTTTGAGAGAGCAGGGGGGAGGGCCCAGAGCAGTCTCCATAGTTGTACATCATTAGTTGTGACATGGTTTCATTTCACACAGGTGGATATGGGGCCGTGCGGGGTGGGAACTGAACCAGGGGCCTCCAGCATGGGAAGCAGGAACCTTCATGGCCATCCCAGTGGTTACCAGTTGCACCACAGTTCAGCATGTAGGTTTGTGTAGGCTGGGTCTAGGAATCGAACCCTGGACCTTGCAATTGCAAGGCAAGCACTCAACTGCTGAGCTCTCCCGGCTTCCCCTTATCAGATAGTATTTGAACTCTTCCTTTGTGTGGAGAACATAAGATTCTAGATATAAGACAATTTGGGGATAGTAGAAGATACCATATAAGTTAGAGCCAAAATGGTGTGGTATACACTAAGAGTACTATGTAGATTTGAAGAAATGAAGACATTGGAATTATTAGCTGGTAGTTTAGATTCTCTTGCAAAAATGGGTATACTCTGTTTCTAAAGCCATTATAAAATTTTCCTTTTGTGGCAGCTTTGGTATACCCTCTGGTGTTAATCTTGTCAGTAGAACTGATAACTTTTATAATATTATGAAAATGTCAATACATTTCTAAAGCCTGAAATGAGAAAATTGAAAATTATAATTGTTTCCTAACTTTAGAAAGTTAGGAAAAACAGTGAATATAAATTATTTCCTTTAGATAAAGTAAGAAAAGTAGACTTTTCAAGGACATGAGACTTTTATTTACATGGGGCATTATTGCCTTTCCTCATTGTTTTGCTAAAACTTTATGGCAGAAGACTGGAAAGAGAAGAGGCAATGACAAAGGATCTGTGCTGAGAACCACCAGCATACCCACTACATTGGAGAAATGGTTTCCTGTGTCAAGTTGCTTGATTCTCACTTCTCATTTACTAACAACATTCTGACAACAACAAGCTTAGCCATTTTCTGTGTCTGAATGTCTGAAAACATTTGACAACAATTGAGGGTTGGCTGCCATGATGTCACCATCAAAAAAATCACGAGAGAGACTCTAATGACTTCTAAATATAGTCTGCCAGTTCTGGGCTTATTTCATGTATTCAGGAATAGCAGTTGGCATTATGTAGGGAAGGAATTATGAAAACCTCCTTTCCAGTCAGTCAGTGACTTGTCATCTATGATAGGGTCATCTGTCTCATTTGTTCACTTCTGAGACCAGAATTCAGGGTTGGAGGAGGCTCTGAGAAGCCAGTTGACCTGAAGATTGTTCAGTCTTATCAGGCAGAAAAGTGATGGTTGTTTAGCTAATTCTGCCTAAGTGTAACCATAAGAATTAACTAAGCTCTTGAAAGTATTTTAGGGGTAAACATTGAGTCAAACAGAATTTTAGTGGGTAACCAGGGCACTGACTGGTTAGCTATTTAATGAGAACTTTGATAGAGTAGAAAGTGGCTGGCATAAAAGCTTGATTTGGTTCTCCTTCCCCACCCTCCAAGATAGCTAGACAAAGAAGCAATTCTAACCTAGAACCAGCAGAAGACAGCATCATTAGAGTTTATCCCTGTACTTTGGGTAAAGTGTCCTCTAAAATGAGTTGGCTCCTGGATAAGACATAAAAGGCAAACCTGGTTTGGTTTGGTTTGGCCACTGTGTGTATGTGTTTTACTTTGATTTGAAAAACTTGTTACTTTGCCCTCTCAGAATCACATGAACTAATGCAGTTGACTTCCAAACATAAAGCAACAACTCTGTGTACTATTTCATGAACTTAGGAAAAGGAACTGGCACTATCTATGAAAGGATGGATTATGAAAACCTGCCCTTCCTGGTTGGTCACTAGGAAAGATAGACCAAAGGTTTTCAGGACTTTTCCTGTATGCACTTACTCTCCTAGGTTGTGGTTTGGTCCTTTGTTGCATTCATTTGCTTTTAAATTTTTTGAAATGCCCCTAAAGTTGAGTGTTTCTTACTCAGACCTGATATTTAGAGTTGCTTGAAGAAAGACTTTAAAACTCATACATTTAATTTGTAAGTATGCCTCTATATATGAAATGTATTTGGCAGAGCAATTTCAAGCCTTTTATAAGCTAATGTGTAATGTCTATGGATATATTTTTGGCTTTTTTGTCTGTTTGGATATAAAATTCTTCATGCCTACAATCTTTGATTTTCTTACATACTTGCCTTTTTTTTTTAGGAACTGTTACCTGCAGGAATTTTAAGGGTTTCAGGGACTCTAAGAAGTGGATCCAACACCAAAGAAATTTGGAAAAAAGACTTGGCTAATAATAGTGTCAGATGATGATTTCTGACTTTAAAGAACCTTACATTGGTTTTAGATCGAAGGCTGTGTGTTTAAAATTTGGGCTCTCTTTGACATGTGATTTGACGTGAGTTCCAAGAACAGTCAGCTGTTACAGGATTTGCAGAAGGAAGTATTGTGCTCCCTGTTAATCGACTGTCCTCTGTCCCTCCCTCATCCTCCTTCTCATTTCAGTGGTGCTTCATGCCCCACCTCCAACCAAGATCAAACGGGAGCTGCCTAGTCCCTCTTCTGAGCTGTCATCCTGTAGCCATGAGCAGGCTCTTGGTGCTAACTATGGAGAAAAGTGCCTCTACAACTATTGGTAAGTGGAGCCAGAGAAAGGCTGGCCAGAAGGTAGCCACCAAGCTGACCGTTCCAAGTATTATTCAGCAGAAACTCCGGGACGCACACCCTGTCATGCCTCACAGTGTTATCTTCTAGAGGCTAGTCCAAATGGGGCCAAACATAAAATGCAAAACTGCTAGACCAGCCCTGCAGGGGAACTGAGTTCTTAGGGGTGCTGAGCCCTCCTAAGGGAAAGAACCTTGAATACTGCGATATTTGATCTGTGGCTTTGAGGGAGAAAATATATACTTTTTCATGTCTATCATATGTTAATGTGAACTTTAAGCACCAAAGAAGTAATCTTCAAATCAGAATATATGAAAAAGCATCAGTGCTTGTGCCCTTTACTTAAGAATAGTCAAACCTCCAGAATGAAGCTTTAATTTTAAATCATTCTTTGCTCTAGAGAAGATAAACATAGATCTGCCTGAAAAGAGGGAGAAGAAGAGTTGTTCATTCCAGAGATGTTACAGCAGGAATTTATCTTTAACAAAAATTCTGACTAATTCCTGGGAACACTGAAATACTTGGGAGAGGGGACTAGAAAACTCTCCCAAGGCATAAATTCTACCTTCATCCATCCATCCAATGCTACACTTGCATACATGGAGAATTCTTTTGGGGAAGGGGGAGGAGAAGGAAATCGGAAGCAGAGGCTAAAATTATCTTTGAGAAGAATTACTATAAGTGTTAAACAAGTCCCTGTGACGCAGTATGTTTGTCACTTTTCAGAGGTACAGATATTCCCTCGGGGCTGCCAGCAATTTAACTATGTTAATGCTGTCATTTCCTGGCAACCGTGGGCTGCTAGACCTGGTGACCAGCTAATGGCTTCATTGCAGCCTAATGGTTTCTTCTCTTTTTCTATTTACAGTGCCTATGATAGGAAGCCTCCCTCTGGGTTCAAGCCATTAACCCCTCCTGCCACCCCCCTGTCACCCACCCATCAGAATTCCCTATTTCCCCCACCTCAGGCAGCTCTGCCCACCTCGGCACACCCTGCTGCAGCTGGCCCAGTACAAGGTGTGGGCCCTACCCCCGCCCCTCGTTCGCTTCCAGACCCTGGACCACAGCAGCAGACCTTTGCGGTCCCTCGGCCACCACATCAGCCCCTGCAGATGCCAAAGATGATGCCTGAAAACCAGTATCCATCAGAACAGAGGTGGGTGCTGATCTGAGCTTCCTTCGCTGCCTCCCACCCCCTCCCCTTTTCCATATTGGGAGAGGGGAAGCCTTTGGTCATATGTACCCGGTAGCTATAAAGCCCTCATTCCACTGAGGCATCTTGTGAGGTAAGACTGATAACAATATGAACATGACCTGTTTATATATCACCCTGTGTATGGAGCTACTCCAGACGGTTTATAGACATTACAGAATCCTTACGAAGTAGGAACGAAGAGATAATTAGTACTATCCCCCCATTCCAGAGCGATCCAGAGGAGTGATTTGCCCAAGATACACAATCTGTTGACTCTGGCTCAGGGTAGATTGCCTGGCTCCTCACTGGATTCTGCCCACTAGATTTGAACCTCAGTTTACACTACCCATAAAGATTTTGTTACACTTTACTTACATATTAAGGAAGATTGCCAAGTTACAGGAGGTGTTATTACTCATCTGATTTTAACACAGAACAGTAGGAGATTAGCTAAGGGTCTTATTTATAATTACCTACTTTTGAGATAGAGATCTCCTGGTTTTACTCCAGGTAGTTCTACATTTCTAATAAGGAAATTGAGGCATCAGGAGTAACTCATCCAGAGTCATTCACTCATCAAACAAATGAGTAAAGGGACCCAACTCTTCAAATACCAAACTTAACCTCTTAGGTCCCAGCCTTCTAAGCCATTATCTGCAGTATTCTATAATTTGGGATGCTTGTGGCCTTTCTTTTTATAGGGTGTTCTGAGAGCCTGTCTTTATCTCAGGTCTGGGGTGAGGAGATAATGTAGGTGGGTAGTTGTCAGTGATGTTACCAAGGGCTGCAAGAGGGTAACCATTGTATTTCCTTTCTGTCTGTCTGTCTCTGCATTGGGTAGGTGAGATCATGAGCGATAGGAGAGGGAGGATGTGTGAGGTACCTTCCCTAGGCCTGGACCAATCCAAACACCCTCCAGTATTTACTCTGACGGCACTTTATTTCTAGTTGAAAACAAAAAGTTGGCACTCTTGTCTGGTTTTAATCCCCTTTTCTCCTTGCTGTGAAAGTCACCATAAAGAATGACATAATTTGGCTGGTTAGTGTTCATTCCCAAATGCCACCAAAACTAATGCTACATAGAGCCCAAGAGGTGAGGTTGGTTGGGGCCTGGCTCAGTAGTGGGCCTCAGTTTCCACAGGGAGCTCATCTGAAGCAGGCAGCCACTACTAAGCTTTTGGCAATAATAGTTATTACCTTGTTAACAGCCTTGCACTTTTTCAGGACAATCTGGAAGTTTGGATTTTTTATGTAAAAATTCCAGTTTGCTCTTCTTTAAGTTGGCAACTAATTCAAATTTAAAACAACAGCAACACTTTGCAGACTAAACAAAACCTCTGTGTGGGCAGAAATACCCTGCAGGCCTACCAGTTTATAAACACATACCTGGATATCATTTTTATTCTAATAGCTTTTTGGTTCTGTATTTTTCTTTTTTTATTAAAAAAAAAATTTTTTTTTTTTTTTTGTATTTTGAGGGAAGAAGAGGGGAGGGGTTTCTTTTTTTTAAAGATTTATTTTTTATTGTTTTTTGAGAGAAGGATAGAGAGATTTTTTGTGTTTTTAAATAGTTTCCTCCTGATTTACTTCAGGGATTGTTCATTGAGGGGGAAGGCTGTGATTGGGCCTATATTTGGTAATTTGAAATATTTTGCAAATTTTTTATTTGTTGTACCATGTGTAAAGGAAAATTACTTCATGTTAAATCTCTATTTATACAGTAATTTGTGCTTAATGGTGGCCATGCTTTCTGAGAAATGTGTAATTCAGTGATTTCGTTGTAATGTGAACATCATAGAGTGTGCTTATAGCTCATTACACACATTGGCTGTATGGTATAGCCTATTGCTCCCAGCCTACAAATCAGGATAGCATGTTACTGTACTGAATACTGTAAAGCAATTGTAACAATGATATTTGTATATATGAACATCCTTAAACATAGAAAAGGCACAGTAAATATACAGCATAAAAGATAAAAAGAAATGGCAAACTTGTATAGGACACTTATCATAAAAGAAGCTTGCAGGACTGGAAATTACTCTGGGTGAGTCCAGGAGTGAGTGGGGAGTGAATGTGAAAGCCTAGGACATCACTGTACACCGCTGTAGACTTTATAAATGCTGTACACTCAGGCTACACTAAATTTATAAAACAACACAAGATTAAATCATGCACAAGAGACAATGATGCACTCAAGAGACGTGATAAACACAAGGGTGCTGCTGGTATATCAAAACATACTGTTTTACGCAAACTTTTTTGTACATAAAGAGATATACCATAACAAAAAGCATAGTAAATACATAAATCAGTAAGATAGTCATTTGTTATCATTATCAAGTGTTATGTGTTGTATATAAGGTATGTGCTATACTTTTCTACAACTGTCAGCGCAGGTTTGTGTATACCGTATTTTCCAGCGTATAAGACGACCGGGCGTATAAGACGACCTCCTAATTTTACAGTTAAAACATAGGTTTAGGCCTATATTCGCTGTATAAGACTACCCCCCCACTTCCGAGGCTGTAGTCTTATACAGCGAATATAGGCCTAAACCTATGTTTTAACTGTAAAATTAGGAGGTCGTCTTATACGCCCGGTCGTCTTATACGCTGGAAAATACGGTACCAGCATTGCCACAAGCATATGAACACTGTGTTGCACTCTGACATTACCATGGCTATAGAGTCATTCGGTGGTAGGAATTTTTCAGCTTGGTTATAATCTTCAGTCCCTGTTTCTTATCCAGGGGAGGCTTGAGTGAACAGATTGTGTCAACGATTATCTGAATTGGGGGCAGGGTGGGAAATACCGTAGTTCTGCTGCAGGGTATGTGTCTTCCTGTGACCTGGCAGGCAGGGAGCTCTAGTCTCTGTAGAGAAGTAGGTCTGTTTCAGACCACCCAATTTCCTCCCAAAAGGAGGGGGTTTGATCTCTGAGATTTGTGACTCCTCCCTGAAATTGCCTGCCAATCTTGGACTGAATGATGGGTCTAAAATAAAAAGACTTCACACACACACACTGGGGTGATAGATCTTTGAGAGAATCTGGGTGAAGGGCGAAGTTCTGAATTGGTAAAATAAACACAACTGGGGCGCTTAGGCTTATACAGTAGGACCACTGTAGTCTCAAAGGTGAGCATGCACAGGAGTTCCCATGGGGACTTATTAAAAACTGGAGATTTTTTGCTGCAACTCAGATTGAGTTGGTGGGTCTGGGGCAAGGCCTGGCTATATATTATTGTCACACTTTGAGAAATCATGTTCCAGCCCTCTTTACTATACCCATCCCTACTCCAACCCACCTATTTTATTTTTAAGCATCAAGTACCCAGCACTCTGAATTTTATTCTTATTGCTCTGGTCTAATGCTAATGAGATCATGTGATATCTGTGTAATACAAAAGACATAAAGACAAACAGGACAAATGATTTTGCTTATAGATAGATACTAGATAGCACACAGAAAATGAGACAAACTAAAATTTCTGATCTGATTTTGTAAAAGTAATAATTGCAGTCATGTATGATAACAAGCTTAATAATCACACATTTAATAACTTTTATGCCTGCCCAATTAGTAGCTGTAGTTTGTTCTTTGCTGACTTTTTATTCAAATTAGAGGGAATATTACTTAAAAACTAACCCCCAAACAAAAATATATAGTATTTTGCAGGATAGAAAGAAA
This sequence comes from Craseonycteris thonglongyai, assembly GCA_004027555.1. Lineage (NCBI taxonomy): Eukaryota > Metazoa > Chordata > Mammalia > Chiroptera > Craseonycteridae > Craseonycteris > Craseonycteris thonglongyai. Next base: position 13,892 of record PVKE010012801.1, read on the forward strand.
TACAGTCTTATTTGAGCATTTTAACAACTGTAGCCAAGACAGAGTAAAAATCCCCATTTTACAGATAAGAAAATCAGGCCTCAGAGCAGCGAAAGGACTTCCTAACATAGGCCTAATACAGGGTCCTACAGTTAAAAACCAAAACATTAACTTAACAACTATACCATATGTTTTGGTTATGAAAGGAGTTGCTAACATTCATTAATATCTAAAAAAAAAATCTTAAGTGACCTTGAGAAATCTGTTCTGACCTTACTCTTTATCCATCTCTTTATCTCAAACTACCAGAACTTTAGCCATCTCTTTTTTTATTTATTTATTTTATTTTTGACAGAGAGAGAGAGAGATACAGAGACAGAGACACAGAGAGAACTGAACTGGGCAAGCACCCAGTTCAGCATATGGGTCCGCACGGGCCGGGGCCGGGATTCGATCCCCGGTCCCCGGTCCCCGGTCCCCAGCACTACAAAGTGAGCGCTTAACCCACTGAGCCATCCCGGCTTCCCCCTATAGCCATCTCTTTTAAACTACAAAATCCTACTAAATTCCTTCTTCACTTATCTAAATCCATGGTGTAACACACATCTGTTCTGCTTTGCTCAGTGAAGCCTTGTTGCTTCAGTTGAATATTTTTAACCATGATTTAGACCCCTTCTTTAGACCACATTTAGCCCAATATCATACTTGTCTTCAATATATGTTTATTGATGATGTGTGATAGTTGTTTGCTAAGATTATACTTTAAACAACTAATATGTAATCTAGTCAAACATACATTCTTAATGTTTTATATAATTCTTCACAACTCAAAATTTATTTTTAGAAGATAAATACTGTTTGGAAGAGTGATTTATATTCATGATTTCCTCCCGCAAAGAGGAAAAAAACACCATGTAATTTGGCATGTTCAGACATGTTCATTTATCCTTAAAGACCACAGCTGCTCGTGGAAGAAGAGGAATGCTTTTCATTGAGCCATCTCAGTCTCACAAGTTATTCCATCGTGCTGTTTACCATGTTTACACATGCTGGGTGGTGGAACTTAGAAAATACACTCCTCTGTTATGTCAATAGTACTGGCCAGAGATGCTTTTGTCTCTTAACGGTACCGTTTCTTATTGCATCTCAAGTTGCATCCTCACAATTCAACTGCAGAGGCTTCACTAAGAAATGTATTGCCTAAGAATTTTGGAATACACTGCTCTCTCACTTGACACAAGAAGTAAAAACTCAAGAAAAAAACAAAATTTAGGACAATCCTCCTGCTGGTGGAAAAATCCTCTGCTTCTTGATGCTGTCCTGAGGGCATAAGTATTGTTACAGACTATCCTGCTGAAACTGATAGTCAGAATACGGTGCCCAGGAGTCTTCAAGAAAGGATCAGTTATGTGTGGTGTCTTCTAAAAGAGCAAATGGCCTACTGCTTGAGGAAGTTCTCTCCCTCAGTGGTTATGATCAAAGCTTCAAAGGACGAGCTTAAATTTCCTGGAATTGTGGTATAATAAAAAACTACTCATGCTCTAAGATGCTAGATAGACAAAGAGTTAATATACTCGTGTTTTTACTTCCTCTCTTAAAATCTATCCCTAATACATTACTGTTCTGTTTTGTTCTATAGATTTTGTAGTTTTTAGAGAGGGAAGAACTTGACTGTGGGTCACATTTTAGTCTGGCCTGAAATAAAGTGAATGTGTCTAATTCATCTCCTTTCCACACACTCTTGTTAATAGCATATTATGTACAGCAGCACAAACTCACTTTGGAATCCGAAACTGAGTTCCGTAGAAGCTTAGTGGAACCTTCTTTAACAGACTCAGTAATGTACTTCTAATAGGTAGAGTGTGGGGTGTTTTTAGTTCTGAATCTAAAAAGCATGTTTTCAGCATTTCACCATGTTTACTATAGGTTATTGTTGTTACCTTTTACCAAGCTAGTCTTGTTTTATTTCTAGTTTACTGAGAGTTTTTAATGTGAATGAATGATGAATATTATCAAACACTTTACAGATTTTCTCCTTTAGTTTCTTACTGTGGAGAGTTACATAATTTAGATTTATATGAAACCAGCCCTGTTGGTATTTTTGTGATAAGCCTAACTTACTTGTTATATATTATCTTTTGTATATTGCTTGACATGGTTTTCTAATGTATATTTAGGATTTCTCCATCAGTATTTATGATTGAGAATAATATATACATTTTTCTCTCTTACATTGCCCTTGTTGGGGTTTAGCATTAAGATTATTCTCATCAAATGAGTAGAGGATATCCTTCCTCCTTTTTAACATATTCTGTAATGGTTTGTGTGAAATTGGAATTCTTTGTTCCTTCCTTGAATTTTTGGAAGAATTTACCAGTAAAACCATTTGGGCCTGATACGATCTTTGTGGGAAGATTTTAAATTACTGATTCAGCATCTTCACCTTTTATTATCTTGCTCTGGATTTCTATTTAGTTGAGTGAATTTAATAAATTCTTTTTTTCTAGGAATTTTTTTATTTTCTGTGAGTTTTAAAATTAACTGTCATGAAGTTGTTTTTAATGTTGTTGTTTTTAATCTCTAACTTGCAATTATCCCTTTTTCATGTTTGACATTTATCTAGACCTATTTTCCTTTCTTGGCAGACAATATCACTCATCTTTACAATAAATCAACTTTGGCTTTATTCATCTCTTATTGGATGTTTTCTATTTCATTGATTTCTGCTTTTACTAAAATATCTTCTTATTTTTATTTTCTTTTGATTTATTGTTTTTCTTTTTCTAATTTCTTTTTTTGGGTGGTCAGCTCATTAATTTTTAGCTTTTTCTTCTTTATAATATAAACATATAACCAAATAAAACTTCTGAGGCTGGGTCAGAAGTTCCTGGATTACTTATGTTTTGTGCCTTGTCTGGTTATACCTGTTAATAACCTCCCCTTTTATTCCTCAGAATATCCTGGTTTAGGCATCCTGGTTTAGGCATTCAATTCTTTCATCTCCCTCTCCAAGTCCTGTTTTAGCTGTACCCTACAAATTCTGATTTTTGGTATTTTAAAAATTCAGTTCCAACTGTTTTCCATTATTTCTTTCAATCTTAAAGTTCTTTAAAAATATATTTCTTCATTTCCAAACAAATGGAAGTTTTCTAGTTGCCTGGACTATATTTTTATTTAAATGTCATCAAGATTGTATTTAAAAACAATTAGAGAAACAACTGTAGAAACAGTATAGGCCAGTGGCTCTGAAGTTGGACAAACTAAAAGACCTAGGATTGAATCCCAGCTCCACTACTTCCTATCTGTATGACCTCAGGCAGGCAGTTAGTTAACTTTGCTAAAAGTTTTGGTTTCCTCATCTGAAAATGTAGAATATAGTTGATACTCACCACATAGTATCATCGGGTGGATTAAATGAAACCATATTGGCACAGAGAAGGTACTCCTTAAATGTTGACTTCTATGACAATTTTTCTTTTTAAAAATCACTTTTATATTGCATAAAGGAAACTATATCTCAGGAATCTTCCTAAAATGCTATAGATACTACAATTTAGAAATTTCAAGTTTTGAAAATGTAAAAGTGTTCTTTATCCATATTGTTTTTCTTCATCAGCTTTATTAATATTGTACATATACAACTAATACTTTCACCATCTTATATTGGGAACATCTCCTACTTGTATCACCTCCCTTCTTCCATATTTGAACTTGAGAAATCAGACAAGCATCCAGGCCTTTAAAGAACATATTTTGTTCCTCATTTCTCAATGTTTTATCACAGTTCAGGTGGGCCAGTTTGTCTAAGCAGAGCTGATAAGCCTCACAGAGCCCTGAGAACTGTTTCATAGTTCTTCGGGGTGCTTTTAGGGACAGTGTTTGAGTTTGGGTTTGCAACAGTACCTGGCTTTTGGTATATGACAGGAAAATAAACATTAATGTGCAGTTGGGAGGTATGTTGCCACCCAAAATATAAATCGGCATTCTCTTTCTGAAAAAGGAGACTGGATATTGGGTAGGCAACTAGTGGTGTCTTATGTTTTGTGTGTGTGATAGGCTTCTCCCAATTCCTTAAGATCTTCCCTTACATTTGCATAACTTCTGAATTTGGCTTGTTTGGGGCTGTTGAGGGGGTGGGGTGTTGCAGTTGATGATGATGTTTGAAGGTAATGTGTATCAAGAACTTAGTAGAGTGCTGGGCCTTGTTTCATGCATTATCTTACATAATCTTTACTAAAGACCTCTAGGATGGGTATCTTGATTGTCCTTATTTTATTGACAAGGAAACTGAGGCTCAGAGCAGTTACATAACTCACCCCAAGGTCTCACAGATATTAAGTGGTAAAGATTAGATTTCAGCTCAGGATGTTCTGACTTCACAGCCAGAGCCTCTTCTCTTACCCAAGTATGCTGCCTCTCTATTTTCTATGTTCCCTTAGCCTTAACGGAAATACTAAGTACGTGGTGTTGGTTTCTTGGCTGATTTTATGTGTCATCTCTCACTCAGCTGACCTCTGAGCCATTACTACTTCACCTGGCACCCATAGCCACTGTGTAGCTTTACTGAATCCACTTCTCTCCTTTTTTTTTTTTCTTTTTTTTTTTGTCTTTAAGCATTGTGTTTACTCTGTGTGTTGGCAGCAAAAACCGAAAAGGAAATGCAGAAAAAGCATCTAACGGTTTTCATAACGTAAACTAAATGTTGGTAGCGTGGGTGAGCTCTTGGGAGGAAAGGCACTATATAAATCTGACAAATAAATAAATAAGTGGTTCTTTAAATAAACTGGCACTGAAAAGGCCTTAATCTGTAACCTATTGAATTAGGCTCCCTCAGTAGTCAGTCTCCTTTTGCTTACCAACTGTGAGTTCACTGCTGGCCTGAGGTCTGTTGGGATATGGGTAGAAGTGGAAAGGGGGACAGGTTGGGAGGGTACCCAGGAAGAAGAGGTTTGTTAGGAACCAGGCCACATTTCCATTGAAAATGACTGCCTGCCTCAGTAAATAAGAGACATCTTTGTCATAGCTGTATTATATACACAACACATTCTTAGATACTTCAAAAGGATTTCGGACAGGCGAAGGGGGTTCAAATGAAGGTCAGCGAGTAAAGTTCACAGAACGTATTTTGAGAAGGACTGTACTAATCTCTGCAAATAAAAGCTATCAGCAGCAGCAAGCTGAGTCTTTCTTCCAAATATAATATGTTGGTTTTGTGACCTACCCTTAAGATCCCCTTGGCCACTTGCAGTCCCTTAACACAAACCCAGACAGAACAATCCCAATGATAGAATCTGTCTGCAGGTCCCAGGCCCCTAAGCTTCATGGATCCTTACAGTCATGCTGTGGGGAGGGCACAAGGCTTGCTGGCTGGTGTCCATATGGAAGTACCTTTTCCTGAAGGGGCTGTACCAGGACTGCTCTAGAGTTTCATTCTGGAAGGTGAGAAGATGAGCATGGAGAGGAAGTGGAGTGATTGGGCCTGCCAGCTGCAGGAGCTCTGGTTACAGAACTGAGTGGTGTGTGCCATTGTGGAGCCATCAAAGGAAGTGATTTGTGGAGGTCACCTTTGAAGGTGCTAAAATGGTGGCAGAGGGGAAAGGGAGAGAACACTGCCCTTGTTGCTGTGCCTTCCTGCTAGCATAAAGTCTGTGGGTACTTTATTAAAAACAAAAAAAAAGCCCTTAAGAATATCTCTTTCTTTTCTGCCCACTTCTTCAACATTTTCTTCAAAAATTCAGGTTTGCATCCTGCTGCTGGTGCCTGTATTCTAAATGTCAAGCCTAACCCCGAGCTTCAGATTTACACTTCTTCAAAAAACATGGAAGGATTTCCTTAAATAACAGCAACTTTGAATATCTCATTCCTGATGAAGTTCCTCTGGAACGCATTTAGCATTCCAGTGAAAGAATTTCAACTCACTTATAGTTTATAAAACTTGTTTAATGCATTAGCCAGGCAGATTCTGATGTTTTAGGGTGTCTGGGATCAAAGGCTAAGTATATATAAAATTATTGTTGATCTTCACATTATGAAATGACCTTAGGGTGCTGCTTTTGATAGGGTAGTGAAGACTCAGCTTGAGAGTAATGCTATACCCTGATCTAAACAGGGCTTTATCTGTAATCTCTTCAGTTTAAGATTTTAAATCTTGATGTTCTAGAAATCTGTTGGCCACCTGTTGCCACAGAGTGATTCAAATCAAATTCAAATTATTTGGTTAAAGCTAGTTATAGGACTCAAGCTAAAAGTAGAAAGTAAGACCTTAAGATTATATTGTTGATTTTTCAAAAGTCAATGAAATTGGTTCTGAAATCCTTCATTTTTTATCTGAATCTTGGCTTGTGCTTTCTACCTGAGGGTGTATGTTCACAAATGCTTTTCTTTATAAGCATAGATTAGCACCTTATGCATATTTCATGGGTTGAGGCCTCACACTGAGGTTTACCAGCTCTAATTCTGCACCCACCCACCTGATGTCGACCCCAGTCATCAGTGATTACAGCTCTGCCAGAAACCATGCTTTTGTAGACATGAGTTTATTTCATCATTTCATTAGCACTTGGATTGATAATACATCTCCATGTTACAGGTGAGGAAACTGAAGCCGAGACAGTTTGCCCTCTCTTACTTCTGTAGTAAGGGGCATCACTTCAGGACCTCAGGCTTTCCCTTTTACTGCACTGCCCTCCTGACAGGGCAAGGGCACTGGGCACTCATCGGATTTCTCTATGGCTGAAAGATGTTAATGGTATTCATCAAATTAAAGGAACAAAAGGCTTTTATTCTATTTTATGATAAAGTAATATTTGTTATTAAACTGTAGATGAGCAACAACAAAAAAAAAGTCACCTAAAATCATAGCCACCAAAAGACAAGGAATGTGAACATTTAGATGTAAATCTTTCCAAGATTTCTTATGACATCCTAAATACTTTTTTATTTTTGCCAAAAGTTGATGCTCTTTGTACTCTTGCAGTTGGCCTTAATATATCAAAAATACCTTTGTGGGGAAGCGCCGGGATGGCTCAGTGGGTTGAGCACTCACTTTGCAGCGCCGGGGACCAAGGATCGAATCCCGGCCCCAGCCCGTGCGGAACCATATGCTGAACTGGGAGCTCCCCCAGTTCAGTTCTCTCTCTGTCTCTGTATCTCTCTCTCTCTCTCTCCCTCCCTCTCTCTCTCTCTCTCTCTGTCAAAATAAATAAATAAATAAATATTTTAAAAAAAAACCTTTGCATGTTCTTACATATTTGCATATTATATTTGATGTTTTCTGTCAACTTAATGGCTCTACTGCCATGTTCTTAGCCAGTATTACTAACTATCTTTGTCACTCTATCTGTCTAATCATATCTATGATTCAGTGTTGCCAGACAGATTTGCCTGCTCATCCTCTTAAGTGAGCAGAATAAACTTTCTCTCTTTATGTGGTACTTTGTAAAATTACTAATGAAGTTAAACTTTGTTTATGACCATTAATATGTCTTCTTCAGTGATTGTCCCAATTTATGTCCTTTACCCATTTTTTTTTTTTGTGGGATGTTCATCATTTATTGATTTTTTAAAAGCCACTATCAATGTTGCTGTGTTTGTTAGAGATTTTTTCCCAGTTTGTTTAATTTGGGTAGTTTATTTTTTATTATTTTCTAGCTGTTATAGATTTTTTTCCTCAGTTTTTCTTTTTGTTTTATTTCTGATGTATTTTGACTTACAGAAATTTATATAGTAAGGTGCATCCGTATTTACCTTGATAATTTCTACTATTAGTTCAATGTATATAAAGGTTTTTTTGTCTCACTATTAAGATTATATGTTTTCATATATATTTATTATTATGACTTCACATTAAATCTTTAATTCATATGAAATTTATGTAGGCTTATGGTATAAAACAGGTTTAATTAATTTGAAATGCCTACTTCAACAAGTAGTAAATTTTTAAATATGCTTGACAGTTTTTGACTTTCCATTCAATTATTTTGATATGCCTATCTTTCATTTCTTGTATTTCTGTTTTAATTATTGTGACTGTATAATATTTGTTACTATCTAATAGATGATTATCTTATCAAAAATTATTTAGTATTTTAAATAAAGTTTATAATCATTTTGTGAAGTTGGTTGGGAAGACATTACTTTTACAGAATAATTTTCAATGGATCAACAGCTTCAAAGTTCTAAATCTTTTCTCTTTATTTAAATCTTCTCTCTTGTCCTCAGAAAATAGGTTTAATGTTTTATTCTTATATGGTGTAGACATTTACTGATTATTCCTAAGGATTTTATATTTTTGATTGTTATTATATTTGAAATTTTTTTAAATTACATCTTCTAACTTACTAATTTATACTCTTTGTTCTTTAAAAGTTGTATCTATAGATAAGAAAATGAACTAGTGAACAAACATATATGTGTATTTTAGGGCTGTTTGCAAGTAGTAATTGGTTTATATATTCAGATACATAATCTGACCCAACTATACCGATAAACTTTGTATTAAATAAACATGCATGGAAAATAAGAGGCTACTATGTCGTTGCTTTGTGTTTTTTGCCAGTACCTGACCCAAGAGGTTTGAAACGTGTGATATAATTTTAAGAGGGTAAGATGTCCAGAGAAAGTACTAATAAGTACTTTGCAAATAATTCCATTAATCTGAACTTCTAATCCTCAGTGCTGAATTATAGTAGGTATTCATTATGTTCACAGTTAAACAATATAACTCATTTCTTCTTGCAGATTTCAGAGACAACTGTCAGAACCCTGCCACTCCTTCCCTCCTCAGTCAGGAGTTCCTGGAGATAATCGCCCTAGTTACCACCGGCAAATGTCAGAACCTATTGTCCCTGCAGCTCCCCCGCCCCCTCAGGGATTCAAACAAGAATACCATGACCCACTCTATGAACATGGGGTCCCAGGCATGCCAGGTCCCCCAGCACATGGGTTCCAGTCACCAATGGGAATCAAGCAGGAGCCCCGAGATTACTGCGTTGATTCAGGTTAGTATGAATTCATGCCATTTTTTATTTCTCTTATTTATCTGTCTAGTCATTACTGAGTCTCTTCTACGTTCAGGGCTTTGGGGAACAGTTTTATAGGAGTTGCTTTCAAAAAACTTAGATTATGGTAAAGTAGACATGTTTACTCATAACTGAGTACAAAATAGAAATGCCACGCAAATGGTAGGAAGTGCAGCAGGCATTCAAAAGTGGTGCCAAGTACACCTCTGAGGCCAAGCCTGAAGAATTGCTAGGGTTCAGTCTTGGTGATGCCCTCTTTTAGACCCATTATCTTAGGGTCACTGAACACAGGAAATACTATTTCTGCATTTTCTGTTTTGAAATGAGTCATGTTCTGAGAAAGCACGTGGCATGTCATAGCTGCATGGGGTGTTGGGTACACCATGGGAAAGGCTTTTCTGTTGGTTGCTTCATGGGATTCTCTGATACAATGCAGTGTTTTCATAAGGAAATATTCCTGTGTCCTTTAGTTGCTGCTGGTATACATGGGGAGGGGTGTAATATGTCAGGGCACCTATCATTTAGTTGTGGGTTACTCTTATCTACTATAGTTGTCTCTGAACTTAAGCATATCAAGAGTTTAAGCTATATTTGGAGACCCTTTGCCCTCTCTCCTGTGCATACGCACTCACTAACTATATATCTTATAGGCCAGGCCTATTAGATGAGGTCGTTAGAGGAAAAGAAAGTTAAGATTTTGTAGCTTATACACTTAGAAACTGTTTCCTCCTCTTCATTTTCCCTTCTTTCAGAAGTGATTTAAACTTTTTCATTCTTTTCTTGCAGTTGGTGCTAAAGGAATTTGAGGGTGGTGGGTAGGTTTTCAGCCTTCCCTGGACATGCTTTTCTTGAAGACCCTGGGAATGGTGGGGTGGTATGTTCTTGAATGGCTTTTGCAAATGGAATAGGTATAGAATTTGCTCTTGGCCTTCTGTGAGATAATACATAGATTGCTCAATTCAGGCAGGGATTGGTTATGGGAAAGGCAGGGGAGGTAGGCAGAAGGGAGACATCTGTTGCTTTTATGATAGAAAAATTACCAAGTATAGGTATTGATAGCTTGTAAAATTTCCACTGTCATTTTTCCTGAAGACTTTAATGTATTTTTCTCAGGAGCAGGCATGGCCAGTAAAGCAACATTTTCCCTTTGAGATTGAAGTTTTAATCTGTCCTGATGTGTTTTTCACCCCACCCCACTCCCTTAAAACAAAACACTCAGCAGATGTTACCATATCTGTAATTGTTTGATCTGAGTGGTGTTTCTGGGGTGGAGGCTGATCCCACATGGACACAACGCAGCTCACTGTCTTTTCTTTCAATGGACATTTTGATAACATGATACTTGAAGAAGTAGATTTCATCTAACTGTTGCAACATGGTGAAAATGTACTTGCCAAACTGCAGTCCCCCACCCCTGCCATTTCTTGGCCTAGCTTCCTAGCTTCAAAATACCCTCACCTCTTGCAGAACTGGATATGACCATCAACTGTAAGGGAGAGCAAATTGGGAAAGATCTAAAGCTATACACCTCCCCCTGCTGACCCCGAAGTCCCATAATCATTATCTGAAGGACAAGTTTGGCTTTTTAAAAGGCAATTTCTTCTACCATTAACTCTCTCACCAGTTTTGGTGTTAATTAATGTCTAAAATGCATAGGTGATAAGAGTGAAGCATCATTTTTTGATTCCCAGTACTCTTGATTAGGAGCCAAGAGTCCTATTTTAGATTGTGGGTTATAGTGCTTACCATGTTGCTTACTGGGGTGGTACCTTCTTTCCAGGACAAGAGCAAAAAGACATGACCTTGGAGTAGGAGAAGGTTTAGGGGCTTTAGTGTGGAGCTGCAGTTCACCTGATGCACTGATTCAACTGCAGGAGCCATTGACTGGAGTGTGTGTGTCTGTTTCTTTTTCAGAAGTGCCTAACTGCCAGTCCTACATGAGAGGGGGCTATTTCTCCAGTAGCCATGAAGGCAAGTAGCTTTTTTTTAAAAAAAAAAGTAATATTCAAGGGAGCTTAAAATTGCTCAGTTTCCAGGCTAAGATTTGAGATCATGGGCTAACCTTCCTTAGCTCATGAATATGAGAGCTAATTGATCATAATGTTCAGTTATTGTGCACACAGGGGTTGAGCCACGCTTCTGCACACTGGGGGCTGCCATCATTTTCAATAGTAATGACCCTAACTTTTAGGAGTTCAAAGGATAATGTTAAGGAAAAATGAACTAACCTCATTTCTACATTTCCACACAAGGTAGTTACACAGTTGTATATAACACTTTTCACCTAAACTGGGTCTTAGGAATTGTGTCACGACTTGAGATGGTAGGTTCAGGACTTCTCTTCTGAACATTGAAATATGGAAGGGTTCTTTTCTTAGAATAAGCTTCCCCAGAAATATGTCTTATATTCTGTCATATTCATCTCTCCATAAATATCTAGAGCAATGTGATTCCCCAAACCTGTGGCATCAGTTTCACCTGGGACTTGTTAGAAACGTGAATTCTCAGAACCCACCGCAGACCTGCTGAATCAAACTCACAGCAGCCTGTGTTTTCACAACAAAGTGATCTGATGCACACTCAAGTTTGATAATTAATACATACTATAGAGTAGAAAGGCTCAGCTTTGGCTGCACATGAGCATCACCCAGGAGCTTTGAAACATGTGGTATCCAAGCTTCACCCAGAAAAATGAAATCAGAAATTCTGGGGTGGAACCCCCTGGGGTTAATAATAAAGTTCCCCCAGGATTCCACAACAAATGCATAGCAATTCCAGTGTGCACCCCAGATTGACAACCACTGCTCTCTCAAGTGTTTAGAGGAAGGTGGAAAGAGCTGACCAAATAGCACTGTGAAGCTGTGGCTGGTTTTTGTAAGCCATTGCACAGGAGTGGTTTCAATGAGTAGCTGCTTCCACCTGACTTGATGAGAGGAGAGACTAAGTGTTGTTTCCCTGGGCACCTGGGGATATTCTGAGTGAGTGTCCAGCGCTGGGAAGGAAGGGCTATCCACTGGACCTCTGGCTATGATTAGCGCAGATATTTGGGGCCCTCTTCCAGGGTCCTGAATGTCTCTACAGAAGCAATTGATGTCTGCAGCAGGCATACTAGGAAGGAAAGGGGAAGAGGAAGGAAAACATTTTGCAACCTTTAGAAAGGAGCATGCTCTTCAAGGAAGCATCTTTAGTAAGAATAGACCCCTGGGCTTCTGACTACAAACGGAATATCTGACAAGTTTGTGTTCTCCCTCCCCACCCTTTCCCATTCCTTTTCCTTCCTCCACACACATTGAAGAAGTTTGTTTCAAAGAGACCTGCATTCTTAATTGCTCTAAATTACCCTGACAAGGTTTTTCTCTATACAGGCTTGACCACAGATACTTGTGAAACAGTTAGTGAAACAAGTTTCTGATTGGCATCTGTGATTGCTGAGATAGCAATCCTGCCTTAGTGTTCACCTGGAATCTTTGCGTACTGTTTTGAATCTTTCATTTCTACTTTGCTCCTCATACAGGCCCTTCCTTCCTGCCACCTTTAGAGTGATTAGATAGTTGTAGCCACAACTGATGAAACTGCTGGTGCAAATTCAACTGACTTAAATTATACTTAAACCAACAGCATCTTCCAGATGTTTCAGAGAACCACTGTGGCAATGACTAGAAACCACAAAATGCACCAGAATGATACTCATGGGCAGGCCTTCATCTGATTAATTTGAAAACCAAACCTAGAATGTAATCTAGACTTACAGTTTCTTTCTCTATATACTGTGAATGCCTTATCCTTATCTCAGAGGAAGAAAAGCACTAAAAATAACTTGGCAAGCTTAACAGGTGTGTGAACATTGAAGTATAATATACTTATGACTTTATAATTTGGCCATTAAAACATCATTGGCGTTATCAAAATCAATATGGAAAGTTGGGACATATATAGCTTCCTGATAGCAAAGGAAAAGGGCATGAAGCTGATGGATTGTGTAATTCTTATTGATAGTATAAAGTATAATAGTTTGTCATAAAAGTCAAACAGTTTTCTAGTACTAAATGAGAAATAAATTTATCATGGGAGTCACTGAATCCCTGACTTAAAAGTTAGCATTGTTATTTTTAAATCTTTTTTTAATGGAGACTATATAGATTGTAGATTCTCTCATATTTATTCAAGCATTAATTAAGCACTTACTATATACCAGGTGTTATGAGGATACTAAAATATTCAGGACATGGTCCTTATCTTAAAGGAATTTAGAATCCATGACAGAGAATATAAAATAAAGCTCTCACATTATCCAATTTATTTCATAATAGTACTTATCACAATGTACAATTAACTACCTTAATTTTTTTAACTGTCATTAATTGTACACTTATCTACTAGGATCTATTCTTGGCACTCTGGTATAAAGATAAATAGATCCATGGAAGAGAATATATATTAACTCATTAAATTCTCACCACAATTCTATAAGGTAGGAATTACTCTTGAAATGAGGAAACTTGAGCAGAGGAATTAATTAACTTATTCAAGGTTATACAGCTAATCTAGGTCCATTAGTCTGGCTCCAGGGCCTGCGCTCTTTAATGTTCTATGCAATACCATATCTCGTTTCTTTCTTTTCCTGCTTTGTTGTCTGTCTCCACCAGTTGGAGTGCAAGCTCCAGCCAGCAAGTAACAAGTCTGTTTTGTCTCATTTACCGACCCACTTCTAGCACACTTCCTGGCATAATTGTTTATTGGATTAAATAATAAATAAATGCAATAAGATACATATATATACCTCGATATAGTTAAGCAGAGCAATAGTGTTTGGGGCTGGGGAAAACAAAAATGAATAGTACAAACCTCAAAACCATCAGTTTCCTTTAAGTTGGGCAGTGTTTTCCCAGTCCCAGTCCTCTTAAAAATGGTGCTGGTTCTACCATGAACTAGATCTGGGCTGGTTGTGAAGAAAGACCAGAAGATTGTTTCTTGGCACCTTTTCCTGTGGACTTTTTTGGGTCACAGTGAATCCCTCTCAAAATCTAACGCAGCCCTTCACTGAAGAGTAGCTTCCCCTCCCTGTCCCCTCTGCGTACTCCACACACGTACACCTGTACTACACGGACAGAGGAACAGACCAGAGAACAGAGTAGGGGAGCTCCTGGTGCTTCCTCCCGAGATGTGTGCTGGTGGAGGAGAGTCCACTGGAGCGCACACACCCCTGAAGCAGGCTAGACCACAGGGAGCGACGTGGTCCCTATCAAGCATGTCTATTCACTGGCTTTGTTAAGAATGGCTGACCTTGTGAGGGTGCCTGGAGACTTGGTAGTCCGCACGAATACATGTTAAGCGTTTGTGGATTTAGAATGCTGGGCCGCCGTTCTTGACCCCTTTCACTTTTTGCCCTAGCTTCCTTTCATTTCCACCTAACATATGTAGTTGGACCAGTCAGTTCCCCTGTCGTGGCCTCTCTTGTAGCTACAATGAGTGAGTTTTATTTCTAGAAAGTCTCTTCATATTCCTTCTACTTTGTCTGGTGATAATAACTCCAGCTTGCTTTTAAATGTGTTGCTTGTCACACTTCTTTACAGGCCCAAATCTTTACTCACTTTGGCTACTTTCTCTACCCTCTAAGCTCTTTCATTCTTGAATGAGTTATATAGGCAGCTTGGACAAGTTGTAGGAAAGGAAACTGGTGAGACTATGTAGACATCAACCAAATCCACACAGCAAGGCCATCTGAAATAGATGAGATGTCTTTTCAGATATAAAGGCTTAGCCATGGCAACACTGATCCATGCAGACCTCATAAGCAATATGTGAAGGAACTTCACTGGTGACTCAGTGCTTCCCTGCAGTCTTAGCTCTGATGGCAGGAATTGATGCCGCTCTGACAGGGTTGGGTGATTACATCAGAACACGAATGCCTAAGTCTCTGTGAAGTCCCCCAAAATTCAGTCTGGTATTGATACAGCCACTAATAGTTAGGGCTTCGGACCGCAAATAGGAGAATCCCATTTTAGTTCTTAAATCCAGAGTTTTAGTGGAAGACAGAATTTGTCAAGCAACATGGTCTTTCTTTTTAAATTCTCCTTCAGGTTTTTCATACGAAAAAGATCCCCGGCTGTATTTCGATGACACTTGTGTTGTTCCTGAGAGGCTGGAAGGTAAGTATCCCCATACAGTTTGTTGCGAAGCTGAGAGGTTGAAGATGTCAGAGCATCTCCAGCAGTCTTGTTAGCACCAACTGGTTTTAACTCTTTTTTGCCCAAATCACCTGGGAAACTTAAGACTAAAGTATTACATATGTATCTCTGTCCCAAACAGGCAAAGTCAAACAAGAGCCCACCATGTACCGGGAGGGCCCACCTTACCAGAGGCGAGGTTCCCTTCAGTTGTGGCAGTTCCTGGTGACCCTGCTTGATGACCCAGCCAATGCCCACTTCATTGCCTGGACAGGCCGAGGCATGGAATTCAAGTTGATTGAACCTGAGGAGGTAAGCACTGGCCACTGGACTCAAGTGAGGTTTTTATTTGTTGATGATAATGATGATGTTTGTTCTTGTTTAGATAACTCCATTGAGGCTTTTTACTGTGTTAAATATGCTCTTCCTTGTCATCAGATTGTGGCCAGGCCAATGGACTTGGCAGTGTCCTTTCTATTAATAGGACAGTTTATAATTCATGGGCAAGCAGAGTTCTCCACTGTAGAATTCATAAAAAGTATTAGTAACTCTTCTGCAAAACCTGGGAAGTGAGGCTGTAAAGGCTTACATCCAAATAGGGTCTGTTTTCCCTTGTTTCAGTAATAAACTGTGTTTCAGTAATAAACTTGTTTCAGGGTCAGCTCTCATATGTCATAGCCTATATCTGACACTACATAAACATCTGTATGACACTTTGGTAACATATTACCAGGGTACAACTAGCCCATTATATATTTCCAATGGCTCTAATCTAAAGAAATAACATCAGAGACAGGTGAATCTCGTGAGCTTAGATTTTCTTTAAGTGTTATGTTTTATCACAATAGTTGAGATGATACAAGTCTTCATTACTTTGTTAATAGAAGAAGAAACATTGTTAACATTATTACTGTCTGTTTGCCCAGAACTATTGACTGAAAGGCCTATGGACAGAACGTTCTCAGCACCATTTTTTCAATGGAGAAGATACAGCATAAAAACAGCATAGATACATGAATATCATGTATCTATAGGCACTCAGTTTGGCATATTCCAGAGGGGTTGATTTTTCATTTCTGTTTGATTTAGAATCTAGAGAGATTATAAATAGAAAAGAAATAACAGCCCTGGAAATCTGACATATGCTTCTTTTAGTAGCATGTACTTAGGCATTATATATTAAACCAACAGAGCAAAAGGTATTTTGGTTTATGAGTAACTGAAATGAGAACAAAGTTCTTGGAAGAAATTTAAGTAAGAACTCTAAAGGTTGTTAGGTTAATCCCAGGGCTCATGTTAGCACACCAAGGGGATAACTTGGTATGAGGGTTAACAACAGCAGGAGATAACAACATGGCACTTGGTTTGGAAGAAGTTAAGATGAAAAAAGGATACTGTGTGGATTGAAAATTTATGAAGAATCTTGACTGGCAGGATAATAAGGCTCCATTAAGGGCAGTTATAAAAGAAGATATATGTGTGTTGTTCCCTATTTTCTATCATTCATAAAAATATAAATATGTTCAACATCTCATATTGTAAACAGCTTCCATTAAGACTCAGTCTAAGGGAAAGCTGGGATGGCTTAGCAGGTTAAGCGCTCTCTTTGAAGCCCCGAGGCCCAAGGATCGAATCCCAGCCCCGGCCCAGGCGGACCCACATGCTGAACTGGGGTGGGCTTCCCGAACGCGGTGAGGTCCCCAGTTCAGTTCAAAAAAAAAAAAAAAGACTCAGTCTCCCGTCAAAGTCAGAGTATGGTACTGCTGTGTTTTCCCAAAGGTTTCCTTTTGGCTAAGTCATATAGAACTGGAGCTATGTGTTAGACTTCCAGCCCTACTGGAGAGCCATCTGTCCCACATTCTTTTCCTCATAACGTGGTCTGGTTTATGTGAGGCTTGAGAAAAGCCTGTCACCTAAACTCTCTCAGGCTTTTTGAAAGTAAATCTATCATGTGGGCAGCTCTTATTGATTTATCCTGTTTCACAAACGGGAGCTTTTATTACTTTATTGCCACTGCCTCGGGCCTATGCACAGCCTGTGCAGCTGCAGGTAAACCTGGTTATGACTCTTTGTAAAGCTGTTATTGAATCTTCTGCTCTCCTACCAGTGGTATAGAAAATGATGAACAGATGGCAAAGGGCTCCTGCTCTCTTACTTAATAAAGAAACTAATATTAATCCAGAATGTTCGTAAATGCCAGCCGTCCAAGTCACATGAGAGGCCTGTGGTGGCCTTGAGATGCCCTTGGCTGATTGGACTTCAGGAAGTAGACTTTTTTCCACTTCACCTTGAAATCGCCACCCATTCCATGAACTCTGAATGTTCCAGTCTCCTAACCCAGGACTGGTTCTGTTTCCTCTATACACTTTAGCCTCAGGACATGCAGCATTTGTTGTGTTTCTTTCCCCACTCTGCTCATTGTGGACCTTTTTTTGTTAATGTCAGGAAGATACCAACTCCTCCAAAAGCCGTAAGAAGTTGTCATGAGGGGAGCTTGAAGGGTGAAGTGGAGGAGGAAGCTGTTTGGGACATAATTGTAGGCAGCTGTGTGGCTGAGTAGTGCACTCTGGGTAATTATCCATAATATCCATTACACTGTGCATGGAAATTGTGGTTTTAGAACTGCGTTTTGGCAGGCCCCCTAATCAAATGTCTTTTGATAGTCATCCAGTTTAGCACCCTCTCAATTATGACTGACTCGGCTTTCATCTTGAGCCATTTTCACTATGAATCTGCATTAATGAATATTTTGGGGGGTAGGGTTGTTTGTTGAACATGTGGCAGATAACTAATGCCATGGGGAGGTGTAAAAGGATGGGCTGCAGGAAGAGCCACTCCCTGTGCTGTGGCTGCTCTCTCTTGAAATGGGAGGAGAAGGTATGTGGATTGTTTAACTCCTTCAGCCTCTGCCCTGAAGAAGCATGCTATCAAATGATCGACTGGGAAAGATGAAATGAAGAAAGAGCGAGTGACATACTATGGCCTGCTAACTCACCCCAGAAATGGGGCAGCTCTCATTTCCAGCTGCTCTGCAGTTGTGCTGCATTATGAATTTCTGTAGGAGCAGCCCTGGTGATGGCTACTGGATCACAGGGCCCTGGCCCAAGAGGATGAGTCAGTAGGTATGGCAACCGTAGCTGCTTTGAAGCCAATGCCTATACAAACCCTCTCTCGAGGGAACTGTTGAGCATAAGCAGGTGATGGCAAAGAAAGGTTGTGACTGAAAGTGGAAGACTATTCAAGAATTGTTTTCCACCACTAAACATAGTAAAGTATTGAGGCTGGTTTCTTTTAAGGTTTTCTGCATCACTTGTAGGTGACACTGGTTCAGGTATAGTTTTATAGTGTCATTTCTTTTGAGCAGAGTAGAAGGATATATCTTGGTTTACAAAGTTTCACTTTATACCAGCAGTCCCAACCTTTTTGGCACCAGGGACCAATTTCATGGAAGACAGTTTTTCCACAGACCTGGAGTGGGGGTTTGGGGGATGGTTTGGGGAAAATTCAAGCACATTAAATTTATTGTGAACTTTATTTTTATTATTATTATTACATTGTAATATATAATAATGTAATTATACAACTCACTTGCCATTAGAAAGTCTGCCACTAGATATAACTTAATTGCCACTCACTGATAGGGTTTTGATATGAATCTACAAGGAATTGGTTTATGATGGTCTCTGTGCAGTCAAACTTCTCTGCTAATGTTAATCTGTATTTGTAGCTGCTCCCCAGCACTAGCATCACTGCCTCAGCTCCACCTCAGATCATCAGGCATTAGATTCTCATAAGGAGTGTGTAGTCTAGATCCCTCACATGCACAGTTCACAATAGGGCTCATGCTCCTATGACAATCTAATGCTGCCCCTGATCTGACAGGAGGCGGAGCTCAGGCAGTAATGTGAGTGATGGGGAGCAGCTGTAAGTACAGATGAAGCTTCACTCACTCACCTGCCGGGCATGCAGCCCAGTTCCCAACAGTGGTTAGGGGACTTCTGCTTTATACCACTATTTCCATTGGTTTAAAATGAATGTTCATCTTCTCTAACCTGGATATAATTTGGTGTTAATTTTACCCTTTTGGCTATTTCAAAGACAGAGTATTATGAGGAAAGGAGGAAACTCAGGGACATCATTTGTGTCATAGGGGCATGAAGCAAACAAATGGAAATTTAACTTTTACGCTGGTTCTTACAAGGCAAAGTGAATCATGGCTATTGAATTATTGTAATGTAATTAGGACAGTTGCATTCTTGCTTATTTATCAGATCATTTCTGGTATTTATTAAAGGTCATTTTAGAATCCTAAATTCAGATGTTGTTTTCATTATGCCCAAATACTTTAAGGAAATACTTTAAGGAAAATACTATTTTTATGATCCACTTTTCCACTTGCAGTCTTCCTACTTCTCATTCCATGTTTAACATTTGTTTTTTTAAAGATCAAAGGAATGCAGTTATTTTGTTCTTTTAAAGTTTCCAAAACTGACCCAAATTGTTCAAAACATGGCCCCCGTTTGCATACATTTACAGACCTCTGAAAAGATTCACATTTCCAGGGTTGTTCTTCTACCTTGACAGCCATTCTTACAAATAGAATCTGGGCTGCTGAGATACTTGAGAATAGGAATTTTTGGCTGTGCTTGATAATTGGGTAAATTGTACTAGGAAGTTTACTGGCTTATAGGCTTCTTTGCCCAAAGCTCCAATTACATGCCCCCATCACTGCCCCTCAGGTGGACTGGGTGGGTAGAATGCACTTCAGCACTGTTTGGAAAACGCTGTTAATTTTTCATTAAGTGGATAATGGTACTACATGTTTTAATGTCCATTGTGCTAGTCTGCTGGGAGCAGTGGATTGGAGAGCAGCAGGCTGAAATGATCTGCTTCCCCCCTTACTCCATGAGCTGCAATAAGTAAGCATCTCCCAGCCCCTCTCCAATCTTATTAGAATTGAACTTTTGCTCTTCTGGCCCATTAGCAACTCACTAGTGTGTTTCTAATGTTTCAGGAATGACCATTCTAATTATTCCTTATTGACTGCTACAGAAACCATAGCACTTAATGGCAACATGTTAATGGTCTTTGGGTATTGGTCAATAATTCATATGTGGAGAAACAGTAGAGAACCTGCTTCCTCTGGGACATTAGCCAAGCCCTCTGCAGTCTTACAGTAGTAGGATTCTTCCACCTCTAGCTCTTACCTTCTGGCATTTGTGACTGAATCATCACCTTTGTTGAATGTTTGGTCTTAAGGAAATTTAATGCTTTTCCTTCTAAGTCAAGGAAATGGAGCACTGACCAGAGCAGTCAGGTAACAGAACTAACTCTCCTGGGATTGGGAGAAAACCAGTAGGCCCAGGAAATAAGTTTCCATTGCTTTCCTGTCTCTGCAGGTTGCTCGGCGTTGGGGCATCCAGAAGAACCGACCAGCCATGAACTACGATAAGCTCAGCCGCTCTCTACGCTATTACTATGAAAAGGGCATCATGCAGAAGGTAGGCAATTATGAAAGACACTTAGACCACTCTGGCTACTTTCAAAGAAAATAGCAAGGGTTTTTGTAAAGACTGTTTATAATGGCTGGGTGGAGAAAATAGTAACCTCATAAGTGATTCTGTGGTAGGAAAAAGTCTTGGAAAAACAAACAAGGCAAGAATCACATGAGATATAAAGAGCACCTTTAATGTTCTTGGGTGTGTGTGAAAATCGGAGGTTGTATGTAGAACACATCATAAGAAAATTAGGCTCCTCTGCTGTTCTTAAAATGCCCAGACCGTTAGGCCAACTATTATATCCATAAAGAAGCACAGGAAGGAATCTTCTCAAAGGTTTTCATTCCCAAAAGAGCTTGTTGAAATCTTTAGTTGTTAAACTACCTAGACCTTCAAATATGTTTGGTTTAATACTCTCAAAAGTGTTAGAGAAGTAAGAAACTTTTCTCTTTCAGAACCTATAGAAACTGGAATTCAAGTTAAAAACCCAAGGTTTGTAAAAGTAACAGAGTCACTGGGTAGCAGATTGCAAAATAAAGGATGAAATGTATTTTGAGGAAGACAGTACAAAATCCTTATTAGGAGAGGTGGTGGACTCCAATCTTAAAATCCTGTGGATAGGCAGACGGTGGGAAAGGCCAGTCTGTGCTTGGTATATCTTAGCCACCTGACTTTACACTGTACCCAGATTCTAGCATTTACACATTGAGACAGTCTATATGGTGGGAGCCGCCAAGATGCACTTGGCAAAAACATGATTGCTGCTGAGAACTTTTCTATGCTGAAGCCAGGTTGATCTTTCTCATAGGCAGGTGATAATGTGGCCCCATATTCCTCTTACTACCTTAAAAAATATTAAACAGCTTTTCGTGGATTTAGGTCTTCTGAATACAACCCAGACTTTTAAGAGCTTCATACAGGCTGTAAGGCTATTTTCCGGTTTGGACACCACCTAACTGCCATTTCCTCATTCATACTTAATTACTTTCACTAGCATAACCATCTTTCTCTTAATAAATGTAGTATTTATTTATTCGAGGGTAAATAATCACATTCATATAAGTTACCAAGCAAATTATAAAATGAAAAAAACACCTATTAAACTATCATCCTATTTAAGAAATAGAACATTCCAAATGCCTTCATTATCTGGCCAGCTTCTACTTGTTTTCTGGCTCAGTAATCACCTTTTCACTCCAAGAATCTGACGTCCTCAGGCTGAGTTACATGGTTCCCTTTTCTGTTTCTGTGAGCACACACTTACTTATCTATCACTACCCTTCTCTCTTTTTGTAAATTCTTCCATGTCTGTTAAATTTGTCAGTGTTCACCACAGGAGTATAAGTTCTTTGGAGGCAGAATTGAGGCTTTCACTTCAGTAGCTCTTGGTACAGAGTTAATAGATACTCTAGAATGAATGGTCACCTCCTATACTAGCCCCACCCCCCAGTTTAAGGTATAATTCAGTGGTTTTTAACGTATTCACAGAGTTGTGCATCCATTGCCACAATCAATTTTAGAACATTTTATCACCCCAAGAAGAAACCCTGAATCCATTAACAATCTTTCTCCATTTTTTCCTAACCCAATCCCCTTGATTATCTGATGGAATCCTAAATTTAGAAAGGAGAGCCAATATTCCTTTACATTTCCCAACTCCAAATCATATCTGAGAGAATGTAACCAAGACACAGGAACTTAAATTACTAGCAATGAGTTGTCCCTAGGTCTGATTCCTAAGTTTTCTAAGGAATTAGAAGAGAACTTTATTTTTGACAATTAAATACAGAAAGAGTACAAGGAGGCACAAAAATGAGGTTCAGATGGGTTCAGAGCCTAATACCTTCATTTTATTAGCTGTATGCTTTGAAGGAAGTCATTTCACTTCCCAAAGCCTGTATTTCTAATAAAAAATGTAGATAGTAATCTCTGCTCTAATCTCACATGGTAGTAAATATATGTGAAAATGTTCCACCAAAAATAATAATAATGTGCTATCCAATGGAAGGGATTATTATATTATATTATCATATATTATATGATTATTATAATATAATATATTATTATATTATATTGAGTAAATGAGAACTCAATGAAAGGTAAATAGCAGCATGCCGGTGTGAGGAGAGACTTAGAAAAGATGTAGTCCTATAACCCTCAGTTTTTGAGAGGGAAAATGGAGGTTCATGGAGGTTAAGACTTGTTAGTGACTTAACTAAGACTGGAAGCCATCCACTCCTGGCTTCCGATCTAGTACTTTTTCTATTATGCCTTATTCTTCCTACCTTATTATTCCACATATGTGAAGTGACCCTCAAGGAGGGGAACCAGAGATTTAATGTAAAACTTGGCTTAGAAAAACTAAATAGGGGTGGTTGATTGTATGTGTCTGCCACCCTGAAGACTTGCTTGGTAAAGGTGCTAATCATCCAGTTTCATACACACAGCCCCTGCTTGATTTTAGTGTTTGAGTTTCAGACACCCATCTTCTGGTGACTAGACATAGAAGAGTCACCATAAAATAAGCTTTAAGACCTATTAGTATCATTGTACCTCCCCAACCTGCCACTGTAGCAACAGGCTTCTTAAACCCAAGATTTGGAAGCAAAGCCATATTTTTGTAGTTAAAAAGATTTCAAAGTCATAACAGAATGGCTGAAGGACAGGATTAAACTCTACATTTTGAATTTTTTAGTCCAAAATGTTTATTTTACCAGTAATTTTAGCCATTTTCCCTTGTCCCTCTTCATTACTTGAGCAAAGCTGGCTACTGGGTTTGATTTTCAGTGGTATGTGCCTTCTTGTGCTGATGCGAATCCTCCCCCAGAAAATGGGTTCACAGTGACCTAGATTGCTCATCAGCTACATCGTGAAGCCTTTGGAAACCAAGGCCTATTGGTGCTAACAACACTATAAAACCTAAAATCCACAGTGTAACAGTTCCTCAGTGTAACAGAACCATAAAATGAGTACCGTATTTTCCGGCGTATAAGACAACCGGGCGTATAAGACGACCCCCTAATTTTACAGTTAAAACATAGGTTTAGGCCTATATTCGCTGTATAAGACTACAGCCTCGGAAGTGGGGGG
>PVKE010012802.1:0-37660 GCA_004027555.1 Craseonycteris thonglongyai
TCTGGTGTAACAGGGCTGCAACATTGTCATTCAGGGGGTCCATGTTTTTCATCAGCCACTCATTGGCTTTGTAGTCGACCTGAATGAAGTCAAACATTGAGGGTAGTGAACCTGCAGGTTCTTAGGTGCTCAGGATATCCCAAGGAGCCTCCTAGAAGCTGTGAGAGCCCAGCTGTGGGGTTCACCATGGAAGAGAGAGCATTGGTGCCACCTTGTGTCCATATACTAAACTTCACCCTCCACCACCAGCAGGGCCCTTTTCCCTTTCCCTCCCTGCCCACCTCTATGGCCTCATCCACTAGCCACTTTCTTCCTTATCCATTCTACTCCAGTCACACTGGCCTCTGTACCGTTCTTGAAATGTACCAGTGCATTTCCACTTCTGGGTTTTTACCCCTGCCGTCCCCACTGCTGGGATTCCCTTTCGGTGCATTTTGCCACAGCTGGCTCCTTACAAGGACTCAGGACTTTGCTTTGAGGCTTCCATAGAATCACAGTCATGACCACATCTCCTTGTATATATTCCTTCCACCAGTCAGGGGCTCCTTGGGGCCAGGGCCCAGGTCTGACTCCACCCAGCACAGGGCCAGACTCACGAGAGGTCTTAGAAAATGGTTGGGAAATGAACAGAATGCAAGACACAGGACCCATGGGGCTACTGCTGCCCAGCACTTGTGTATACTGTTCTCTGTGCCTAGAGAGCCCTTTCCACCCTCACCCCATCCTTTCTGGTTACCTGCCACTCATTCAGACCAGGGACAACAAACCACAGCCCACCTCTTTTTATAAATAAAGCTTTATTGGACTACAACCTTCATTTACATATTCATTTATGTACTACCTGTGGCTTCTTTCACACTACAGTGGAATTGAGTAGTTAGGACAGAGACTGGCCCACAAAGCTGAAACTATTTATAGAAGATGTTTGCTGACCCTTGGTTTAGGCTTCAGATTAAGTATTAGTCTGCTCTGTGATACCTCCCCTGGCATTCCTCTTTTGGGCTTTGACACTGCCTTTAGCCGCCTCCATTAAAGCACTTATCAGCCTTATGTTCTAATAGTCCATATTTGTCTCCCTTCCAGATAAGGAACTTTGTGAAGACAGAAACTGTGTCTGACTTGGAGCCTCAGCTTTGCTCAGTGCAGGGCTGAGCACACCAAAGCACATGTTGATGAATGAGTAGATAAAATGCACATAATTCTCCTCCTGGTAAACTCCTAACCACCCCTCAAAACCTACCACAAATACCCCCTCCTTGAGGAAGCTTTGCTCACTTTATCAGACAGAGTCTTCACTCCACCTTGGACTTTCCTGGCCCCTGCCCTGGCAGTGTCTTGTCCCAGTAGAGATCTGGTGGCCCCTGCTTTCCCTCTGTACCCTCTACATACCTGTAGCCAAGAGGTCCCCAGCATCCACTGCCCCAAGGCTGGTCCCCACCCCTACCTTGCCCGCATAGTGCAGGACGCTGAAGTCGGCCTGGTCCCGCAGGTGCCTTGGCCTCTGGAACTTGGGGTGGCCGCCCTGCTCCTGGGCCACCTTCTCTACGAAAGACTTGTCCGTGGCCTTTGGGAACCAGCACTCCTCGTCCAGCAGGGCCAGGAGCCCGGGAGGGTTGGCCTGACCATCAACAGAAAAGGAGGACTAAGTCAGATCCCCAGATATTGGACACTTCCGTTGCAGCTTATTTTTAGTTCTTGTAAGTGGCACTTGGACTTACAACCAAATGTGAGAACAATAGTTATGGTTACAGACGTCAATTAGCCCTTTAATTAGAGCCAGGTACATTTCAGGTTGTTTTATCTACTGGTCACACGGACCTACATCATTTTCCCCATTTTACTGACGCAGAAGCCTAAGGCCAGCAGGGTGTGGAGCTGGACCACAGCCATGCACCTGGTGGGGAGTACGCGTGTGGGCAGTGAGGCAGGAGAAGGCACGGGCTCACCGGCCGCTCGATGAGATCGATGCAGGGCTGCAGGTCAAGGCCGAAGTCGAGGAAGGTCCAGGGAATGCCCTCGCGCTGGTACTCCTCCTGCTCCAGGATGAACATGGTGTGGTTGAAGAGCTGCTGCAGCTTCTCGTTGGTATAGTTAATGCAGAGCTGCTCGAAGGAGTTCAGCTGTGGGGGGATGAGAGGATGTGTGAGAGAGGGGATGGGGACCCAGGGAGATGGGGGATGGGGATCCAGAGATGGGAGACAAGGACCCAGAGAGATGGGGATGGGGGCCCAGAGATGGGGGATAAGGACCCAGAGGGAGGGGGATGGAGACCCAGATAGATGGGCAACAGAGGGACCCAGAGAGGGAGGATGGGGACCCAGAGATGGGGGATGAGGACCCAGAGAGGGAGGATGGGGACCCAGAGATGGGGGATGAGGACCCAGAGAGGGAGGATGGGGACCCAGAGATGGGGGATGAGGACCCAGAGAGGGAGGATGGGGACTCAGGGAAATGGGCAACAGGGGCCCAGAGAAAAGGGACAGGGACCCAGAGGGAGGGGGATGTAGACCCAGAGAGATGGCAACAGGGACCCAGATGGAGGATGGGGACCCAGAGATGGGGGGTGAGGACCCAGAGAGGGAGGGTGGGGGCCCAGAGAGATGGGCAACAGGGACCCAGAGAAAGGGGACAGGGACCCAGAGATGCGGGATGAGGACCCAGGGAGATGGGGGACAGAGACCCAGAGAGGGGGGATGGGGACCCGGAGGGAGGGGGATGGAGACCCAGAGCAAGAGGGACAGGGCCAGAGTGATGGAGCCCCCTTGGCCCCCAGGAGACATAAATTGCAGACCTGGAAGATCTCAAAGCCAGCAATGTCCAGGATGCCCAGGAAAGAGGCGCCCTGGCGAGGGCTGCGGTCCAGAGCCCGGTTGAGGCGCAGGACCAGCCAGCGGAAGAGACGCTCATAGGTGGCCTTGGCCAGAGCCTCCAGTGCGAAGTCAGCCTGCAGGGCAGGGCACACGGTGAGGGTTGGCCTACATCCCCCAGGGCCGGCGAGGAGACACGAGGCCTCCTCATGGTGCATCAGGAATGATGACATGAACAGCCAGCCATTATTGAAACCCTATTGTGTGCCGGGCATTGAGTGAAATGCTCAGGGCCCATTAGTTCATAATTCTCCCCTTATCCCTTGAACCAATTTCAACAGCGTAATAGCTAAGAGGGTGACAAACTGGGTTTGAATCCTGGCTCTGCCACATAAAAGCTGTGTGACCGCAGGTGTGTAAATAAATCTCTCTGCGCCTGTTTTTTTATCTATAAAATGGATCCTAATAATAGTACCCCAGCTGAGAGTGGAACCTAGTTCAGCATGATGCCTAATATCTAGTCCTCATCTCTCCAACTGTGTCTTCTTCATCCTGTACTTCAAGTGTCCAGCTGGGGCCAGATAGAAGACGTTGCCCAAAAGCCAGATTCTGAAAACCTCTAGCCCATGTTCACTTCTATCCATTCCCACCGCTGCCACCCTGGTGTGAGCCACACTGTCACTTGCCTGGACTGTGTGGCAGCAGCCTTCTCATGACTCCCACTTCCACCTGTGTCCCAATTCTCTACACAGTAGACAAAGAGGTCTTTACAAAAGACAAACTAAATCAAGTTGCTCCCTGGATTAAATCCTCACTGACCTCCTGCTGCACTCTGAATAAAACTCCCCTCCTTACTATGGCCCCTAAGATCCTGGGTAATCTGTCCTCTCACAGCCTCTCTAACTAAAGCTTCAACCACCCTCTTTCCCACTCTCTAGGCTTACTAACCTCCTTACCAATCCCAACTTACCAGGCTTGTTCCAGCCCCAGGGTCCTCCCTCTGCCTTAAACCATGTGGGTCTCACCTCAAACATTACATCCTCAGAGAGCACCTTCCTAAGCCCCCTAAACCCCTCATTCATAGAAGGCATCACCACCTACAAGCATCCTGTTTATTTATCATTTTTCATTATCTGTTTCCCACTACAGCCTGAGTTTCATGAAAGCATTCCTTTGTTTCCAATACTGCTTTTATTTCCAGCACTTAGACCAGAGCTGGTAACCCAGCAGATACACGGCAAGTGTGTTGAGTGAGTGAGGAAAAATAGCATAAGTCACTTAAAGACTCAGGACAGTGGTGCTCAGTTCTCCCTGTGCCCACCCACCGCCAGCACCACCCACCTGTTCCTTGGTCTGTGCTTTTTGCACGTAGTCTCGGCCAACTTTGATGCGGGGGGTAAGCAAGGCACGAGTGAAATCCGTCACCCCCAGACCCAGGAGGCGGCAGAGCTTCTGGGCAGCTGAGGACGAGAGGCACCAAGAGTGATCAGCACTGGGACGTGGCCATGGCACCAGCCCCACTGTTGGTAGAACAGGAGCTGACCCAGCCTTTCCCACTAGGCGTCACAGGTCCTAAAAGTATGCAGGTTCTTTGGCCTAACCATTCTCCTCTGGGACTCTAATTGGGCAAAAATAATCCCAGAGGTGAGTAAAGACTGGACTACAAGGATGTTCATCACAACATTGTTTATGGTGGAGAAAAACAGGAAACAACCTGAATGCCCAACAATTGTGGATTGGTTAAGGGAGTAGAGTCCATCCATTTGAATGGCTGTTCTACCATCACTAAAAAATTATGTTGGAAACTCATTACACAGTTAACTTAAGATATGTGCATTTTGGGGAAGCCAGGATGGCTCAGCAGGTTAAGTGCTCACTTTGCAGCCCCCAGGAACCAAGGATTGAATCCCGGCCCCAGCCTGTGCAGACCCATATGCTAAACTGGAGCATGCTTCCCATGTGGGAGGCCCCCAGACCAGTTCCTGCCCTGCATGGCCCCACCCACCTTATGGAATGAAACTATGTTGAAAACTGATGACATACAACTATGGAGACTGCTCTAGGCCCTCCCCCTCCTCTCTGTCTCTCTCTGTCTCTATCTCTCTGTCAAAAACAATAAAATAAACATTTTTTAAAAATGTGTACATTTTACTTTGAATCAAAGAAAGAGTTGTAAACAAAGACTGGGCACCATTTAAAGAGATGCAGGCTGAAGTGTGTATATGTGTGACCTGCACCATATTTGCAACTTTAAAATGCACAAGAAAATCAGATGGATGAATGATAGATGGAAAGATATTCAATAAAGCAAGTGCAGTAAAATGCTAATGGTAGAATCTAGGTGGTGATGAATAGCTGGGGGTTTATTATAAAATTCTTTCCACCTTTCTATAAGTTTGAAGATTTCCTAATATGTTGGGGAAAAAGTTATTGGAATAAGAGTTCATTGAGGTGTCAAACAAATATTGAAAACAAATATTGAAAAATTAATTGTTTTTCTACATTGTAGAAAAGAAGAAAACAGCAAAAATAAATAAAAAGACACTTATAATAACACACAAAAGTAAACAGTCTCGGTTAGAACAGGGGTGTCCAATCTTCTGGCTTCGCTAAGCCACACATAAAATACAGTAACACTAATGATAGCTGATGAGCTTTAAAAAATCTCAATAAAATCTCATAATGTTTTAAAAAAGTTTATGAATTTGTTTTGGGCTGCATTCAAAGCCGTCCTGGGTTACATGTAGCCTGCAGGCTGCAGGTTGGACAAGTTTGTCTAGAATGAAAGTGAGTACAGTGAATGAAACCCTTTTTGCAAATGTAGAAACATATTACTAAATAAATCCTTTCAACTTTTCTATATGTTTAAAAAAAATTACAAGAAAACATCGGGGAACACGCTCGGGTTACAAAGCATTATGTATGATACAGCCCATTGTTATAAGAAAAAAAATTGCATAGAAAAATGCCTGTGTGCCAAAATGTTAACATGTTTTTGCAGAACATGGGGGTTGGGCTGTGCAGGAAGGTGTGTTTCTTCTTTCTGAATTCAAATGAGCATTAAGAAATGTTTTCAAGCACCTATCACTTCCATAAGGGGAAAACGGTTACAAGTACTACAAATACTCCACTCCAGCAGGAACAAAAAAGAAAGAGAAAAACTCCTGAGAGGAAATATGCCAAAATGTCAACAGCGATTATTTCTGAAAGGTGAGGTCATGAGGATTTACATTTCTTCTTTTTTGGGGGTGGGGGTGGGTGCAATTGTAGTTTCTAGTTTTTCTACAGTAATCTTGCATTATATGGGGAGTCTTTAAAAATGAACAACCATAAGCGGAATAAATAGCACATAATGTGCAAGTTATAATAGTACTAGGCTGCCAGTAACAGGATGGTTTTATAGGGTTCTAAGCCTTTGCCCTTTGCCAGCTGGTGAAGCCCATGGACTGCTTCTCCAATTAATGTCTGCAAATGCAGAAAAGTGGAATACACAGAATTTCAAAGGTGACTGATTATACCGACATGCAGTTCTCCCCACAGATCCCAGATGAAGAAACCCCAGTACAGCTCTAGTTGATCACTTTCAGAAGTTATCCCCCAATGCATTATGGGGAAAGGGCAGGTTTCCAAACAGTTTGTAAGTTCTGGTGCCAATTTTGCACACCTGCTGGGTGTGTGAATAGAGCCCCACACCCCAGGTGATAGCTCTAATCTACACAGCATGGGTGATGCCCCTTCCTTCGTATTTTCTGTGTTGTACTACTTTTGAAAATGAGCCCTAGGATTTTATAATCAGGATAGAAAGCGCTTCCCTTTCAAGGGGCAAGGGGTATGAAGCATGGTTTCATTTCTGAGACAATAATTTCCACATGGACATAGACACAGAACAAAGCCCAGAGAGAAACACCCCAGAATGTTAGTGGTAATTATCTCTCAGGAGTATGATTATGGGTAATTTCCCTGCCTTTATACTTTTCTGTCTTGCAAATTTTCCCCATCTAGCTTGTATTATTTTATAATTATAAAGAAGCAAAGCTCTTTCCATTTTGATTAAAAAGAAAAGGAATATCAACTATAATTCTGCTTTTGAAAGGCAAAAACAGTACATATATGCAGAGCATAGAGGCCAGGAGATAGACCCCCACACTAACAACAGATGTCTCCGAGGGGCTACAATGACAGAGGATACTGCTGTTCCCCCTTTGGTATGTAGCGTTCAAACTTTCATCAGAGGTCACGCTTTCTATAATCAGGAAGAGGGTAGGGGATGTGATTTGGTAAAGACTCAGCAAAGGGCAGGAGATCAGAGTGGTCCTGGGTTAGCGGCAGGCCCGGCCGTTTAGGGACATGAGCATGTATATGGGACAAGAAATGCAGGGTCACGTGGGTAGCCAGCAGGCCAGGGGGCGGTACCTGTGTTGTCAGGCATGGAGGCTTGATCGGTGTTCCGTTCTCTCTTAAGGACGATGTTGCCAAACTGTAGAACAGCGGAGACCATCCGCAGCATGGCTAGGGGGCGGCAGAGAGAGAGAGGTCACGTGTGGCTCCAGACCCCATACAGGGTTTTAACTAGCCCCATAGCAATCTAGCTTTAAAATCCTGTCAAATTACACCACCACCCTTAGTTTAAAATCCACCTGTAACCCTGGGCCGGCCTTAAAAACATATGACTGGATAAACAAATACTGTATTTTGTGTTTGAGGGTCATTTTATCACCATTCAGTGTCTGTTCACATTGTCCACTGTATAAGTGATGCAGATAAGATTTAAAAGAACTTAGGGAAATGAATGAGGAGGGTCTTTAGATATGGAAAGATTTTTAAAATATCGAGTGAAAAATGTGAAGTGCGGAATGGTATATATGGCACACAGCTCTGTATGTAAAAAAGGCACAAACTATAAAGAACAGTCTGTTCTCGTTATTTGCGGTAATGCTCTACAGAGTTGCTGAAAATACTGAATATGATTGCAAACTAACACCGCTTTGGTTGCTCTGGTCACAGCATTTTCATCAAATGATCAATACATCACCTTATTTACATGTGTTTCTGTTTAAAGACACCCTATTAGTATATATCATTGTTTCATTCACATGGAACTCACAGAAAATAGCACTATAATTTGTGCCTAAAGAAAGCTCACCTAACATATATTTTCTCCATGAGTCACATCACAGCCTGCCAGTGTTTAGGAACATTAGACAACATTAAGCACGATGCTTGGAAGGCATTTCAGACAGTAAAGCCACCAACAAAAAAAGCATAGAAACATGAAGAACGTGACACTCACCAGACCACAAAAGGGACAGTGGTTTACAGTGTGAGCTGAAGCAAGAAGGGAGAGTGTCACTTTGTTGGATATCAGCGAGAGTGCAATGGGCAATTCAAAAATTTCACCCCTCTATTAAAATCACAATGACACAAACACACCAGGAGTGTTAGTTTTGGGGTTAGGAATAAATGCAGTGTTGGGGGGGGGGAATTCACAAATGAGGACTCCTCTGCAGATGGCCCCCAACTTACGATGGTGCGAAAACCATACACATTCAGTAGAAAACGCACTTTGAATTTTGATCATTTCCTCAGCTAGTTATGTGTAATACGACACTCTCGTGAGGCTGGGCAGTGGTTGTGAGCCTCAGCGCCCAGCCACGTGATCATGAGAGTGAACCACCAACACTCCACAGTGTACCGTGTTGCCAGTGTTTTTTGGATGTTGTTTTGTTTTCATATCCCATCATGTCTACAAACACCCATCTGTGTCTCCCACTTCTGGTGAGAAGACCAGGAAGGCAATGACTCTTGAAATGAAACTCTAGATAATTGCCCAGCATGAAGGCAACAAGCCATAATTATCTAAATTATATGAGGTATGCAACACATATAAAATAGGCATTGTGTTAGATGATTTTGCCTCATTGTAGGTCAATAAAAGTGTTCTGAGCATGTTTAAGACAGGCTAGGCTAAGCTATTATGTTCGGTAGGTTAGCTGTTTTAAATTCATTTCTGACTTACAATATTTTCAGCTTACAATGGGTTTATCAGGGCGCAACCTTATGGTAAGTTGAGAAGCATCTGCATTTGCTTATCTGGGCAGAGCTTCCAGAAGGCTTGTGGTAGGTGGGAAATGCTGCCCCCTAGAGTGCATATCAGGAACTTGTAGGATTTGGTCGGCATAATGAAGGGGGCCACTGAGGTAATGTGTGGGGTGTTTCTGATGTCACAGAGAGTGGGCAGGTGGACTGGAAGCAGACCCCTTTCTGTACCACAAGGAATTGCCCACATCCCCTGTTACTTCTAAACGTCCCACTGGATGTTCACGTTAATGAATGGTAAATAATGTTTAATGTTTTTTAATGATCTGAGACTAACCCTAACTGTTTTGCATATAAACACAAAAGTATTTTGTGTTTGGTCTTAATACACTGTTGTTGGTGTTGCATCATTTTATCAAGATTTGGTCAGCATTTCAGAACACTCTCATTTCAGACAGCTAAGCCACACATGGCATTTATGAGGACGTGACCCTATAACACTCCACATCAGACTGGATTTGTATCTATTGCGTTTATGGTGATGCTACAGATCAGGGCTAGCACCCAGACACCTCACCAACTGTTAGTTCTAGAACAGTTTTCAAGAGTTACAGATTGAAATGGACACTGATTTTTTTTTCACTTCATGACACGTCTTGTTCCAAACACTTAACAAAAGAATTCATTTCACCTTTGTAACAACTCAATGAGGCAAGCCCTGCAATAGCATTTTTACAGATAGGAAACTGAGTAAAATCCTCATTTGGCATATGGGGAAGCCAAGGATCATTCAAACAACTTGGCTAAGATAATCCAGTTCTTAAGTGTAGACCTGAGATTCAAACCCAAGAGGCCTGACTTTGGGGTCTGTGTTCATAATGGCTGTGATTCCCTTTTCCTCCTTTAGTAAGTGTAAAATTCTAGTATAAATACATACATATAGCACACATACAGAAAATCACATAAATCTTACATATCCAGCTCAGTGAGTCTGCAAAGTGATCGAACTCGCCAAGCTAGTCCCTGGGATGCCCCCTGCTGGCCACTCACTGAATATGGATGAATTTCACAATCCCTGGTTTCATGGAAGAAGCTAGACAAGTAAGTATGCGAACTGGACGAGTGTTTTTGTACCACATTCAAGAACAGATGACATAAGTCCATGAGATTAGACAGCAGAATAATGGTTACATTCAGGGGTGTCGGTAATGGGAAGGGGCAAGTAGGGACTTCTAGGTGCTGGGTATGTGGGCATTCACTTGTGTAAATCCTGAACTAGATGCTTACCGTCCGTGCACACTTTTTGGGATTAGTGCTATGCTTCTACACAGCTTACTTAGAAATAGGGTGGTGGTGGTGGGTGGAGGGAGAAGTAGCCTTCTTGGATACTCCTTTCAAAAATGTGTAACCTGAATCTAATCGCAAGGAAACACACCCAAGTTTGGGACAAAACAACCTGTCTGTAATCTTTAAGAGTGTCAAGGCCACAAACATTAAAAACTCATGAATGGTTCCAGATGGACAGAGTAAAATGTGATGACTAAATTTAACCTGTGATCCTGAACTGGAGGTATGTGTGTAATTTAAAAGCTATAAAGGACATTACTGGGACAATTGACATAAGGCCTGTGAAAAAATTTTTTTTGTTATAAACGACACTATTGGGATAACATGGTCTGTGGATTAGATAATGGTGCTAATTGTGGCAACGTTCATTTCCTGATGAAGATACTGTGTTGTGGCTGTTAAGAGAACATTCTTAGGAAATATACACTGACAGATGTGTGTGTGTGGGGGGGGGGTTGCTGAATAATGCCCCCCCGCCCCCAAGATGTCCACATCTGAATTCCTGGAACCTGTGAAGGTTACTTTACAGAGCAAAATGGACTTTACAGATGTGGTTAAATTGAGGATCAGGAGATGGGAAATTAACTCTAGATATTCAGGTGGGCTCTAAATGTAATCACAAGGGCCTTTACAAGAGAAGCCATGCAAGCAGAGGTTAGGGTGATGCTCTTTGAAGACAGAGGAAGAAGCCATAGCCCAGGAATGTGGGCGGCCTCTGGAAGCTGGAAAAGGCACAAAAAAGTAGATTTTCCTGTGGACCTTCCGGAAGGAACCAGCCTTTCCTGCACTAACTACACCTGTTTAATTTGAGCCCAACCATCAGGGCTGGGCCAAACCCCGCCTCCTCCAGGGGCTGCCCTGACCTTTTCCAGACCAAGTCAGAACCTGGTGGGTGACATGCAGTCACTGCTCAGTGCACCTTCCATCTGTCACCCTTCCACAGGCTCAACTTTAATCCACTTATGTGATCTGTGGGTCTGAACGCTTCACAGGTCACAGGCTAGTTCTGTCCTGGTCACTGTTAGTTTAGTCCAGGCCCACAGACTCCATCATGTGTAGAGTGAATTGATATATGAATAAATATATGGCAAAGAGTTAACAAATGGGAGACACATTATTGAATGGCTCCTGCTGTGAAACCTTAGGCAACACAGGTGGCTTCCTGGAGCTCCATTCCCAGGCTGCCCAGTGGGAGGGGCTGGGCTCCTGCCTGTCTAGGGTCAGGGAGGCAGGCTGGTTGAACTGGGACAGTGAAGAGGCCCAGAAATGCTAGGAGGTTCCCACAGGGTACCTCCCAAAGGCTAAATAAATAAGGACATCTCCTTGTAGATGCACAATGACATCATCACCCCTAACAAAATGAATGATCATTCATTTTTTAATGCCAACTCAGCCCAGCCCAGACCAAGTTCCCCTGTAGCCTTTAAAATGGCCCTTCACAGTTGGATTAGGCTCCTGGGTTGGTGTTAAGCACCAGGCAAATCTGACACCTGAGGAGCTGGAGTTCATTGTCACTGGTGACGTCAGACCAGCAGATCCCAAGCAAGTCTCAGCCTGCAGAGTCAGAGGCCTGGGGCTGGTGACACCAGTCCTGCCTCACAGAAGTCGGAACCCACCTCCCTGCAGGTCACGCTTCTGGCTCAACCTCTCAGGGTGGCATTTATGGAGCCAGTGCAGGTGGATACAGGGCAGAGGTCCTGCCCGGACTGGCCCTCCACGCTCTCTGCCTTGCTGCCCTGGGCTTCCTGCGGGTGACCCTGAGGCGCCCACCTGCCTCTCTAGGAAGGATCGGCGGCTGGCCTTAGAGGGCACGGGGTTCCACCACCTCATCAGTTGGGGTGAGCCTCAGGGCAGATGCCCCACCTCCCCAGAACTCAGTCTCCTCTTTTGTTAAAAGAAGAGGATATGAAAAGGCAGCCGGCTGGCTTCACCCCTTGTAAGTGAAATACTAAATCAAACTATAATAAGAGCCCCCTCCACCTACCACACCAGCAAAAACAAAAAAGCTCATAAGGATGGTGGCTGGCATTGCAGGTGGGGATACCGGTTCCAGGGGCACGGCCGGCAGAACGGGAAACTAGCGCCACCTTCTGGACAGTGACGAGGTTGATGCTCTAATTAAAACACAAAACAGAGTGGGTGGGGACACTGGGGAGGTGGGCGGGGGGATTAGAGGTGAAACCGAAAAGCCACCAGTGGATAATTGCTGAATCTGGTGCCAGGTGCCCAAGGGGTCATTACCCTCTGCTCTCTACTTGCATACTGTGTTTGAAATTTCCAATAATAAAAAGCTAAATATCAAAATCATTCAGGAATAAAAAGGAATGAAGCACTGATACATGCTACCTCATGGATGAACCTTGAAGCCATCATGCCGACTGAAAGAAACCAGCTACGAAGGACCTAGTATCAAATGACTCCATTTAGAGGGAAGGTCTAGGATGGGCAAATCCATAGATACAGGAAGCCCAGGGCCTGGCAGTGGAAACTGACAGGCAGGCGACCACAAAGGGACACAAGTATCCCTTTAGGCCACTGAAAATGTCCTAACATTGATGGTGGTGATGGATGCACAGCTCTGGGAATAAACTAAAAGCCACTGACTTGTACACTTTAAATGGGTGAATGATTTGGTACTTGAATTTTATCTCAATAAAGCTGTTAAATTTTTGTTACAGCTCAATAAAAACAAAAATTGCTCCTCTCCTTGGATTCCACCATCTCATTTCTGAGAACTGAGCCTAGGGTTCCACTCACAAATGAGCACAAAGGCCTATGTACAAAAATATTTATGGCTTTTGTGGTAGGGGGGCATTCCAATAGCATTCTAATACCATCACCCTAAGGGTTTGAGATTGGTTAAAAGACTCATAGTTCATCTAAACAATAAAACCTTACACAACCACAAAAAGGACTGAAGTACACCTACATAGACTAAAACAGAATGACTGGAAAAATATACTGTTTAGTGGGAAAAGTTGGGGACAAAGCCCCCTGGTACTTGGTGATGAGCTGACTAACCCCAGTGCCCCCTGGGACCCCATGTGGGGCCTGATGTGCCAGGTGTGTTTCACCTGCTAGTTGGTGCATCTTGGATGGCCCTGGGAGGAAGGTCTAGAGGTGGGGCCCTCCTGGAGCAACTGCTAGGCAGGAATTTTTAAATCAGTAGAGAAATATCTTAACATTTTCATCACCAGTGCAGCTGAGCATCAGCCCAGGGGCTAGAGAATGCTTCTATTCATGGAAAAAATAATGTGTCTTCTTACTCATCTGAAATATTTCTAGAAGGAGATGCAGGAAGATTAACAGTGGAAAACTAGGGCGAGGTGAACCAATAGAAGAATTGGTTTTCCCAATCTGACCTTTGGCCATCTTCACATTACCTCACTACATGCCATGCATTGCACTGGGAGGGTTAGCTGAGGTGTTATGTGTCAGGAGGCCAGGAGAGAACTGAGGGGCCAGGCTGGAAGGCCAGGGCCCTCACCGTGGCTACCATCTGAATTTGTTTGCCAGCTGCCCAGTGGGGAGAGTGGAGACAGGCAGGCGGGGGAGTTACGCAACAATGGTTGAGAAATCCAGCAGGAGAGGCCCGGGACCCTGCGTCAATATGCCCAAGGAGGCCAGTGTGTTGGCAACCCGGGTAGACAGCCAAGCTGGCACTTGGTTTGCAGTCCTCCCAACTGGGCCAATACCTTCTTCCCTCACCCTCATCTCAGCCCGCTCCAGACCACCAGTGACCCAGAGCTGCCTCTGCCCTGCTCTTAGCTCTCTGGGGCTCCCCAGCGCCCCGGGACAAAGTCCCAGCCCCTCAGGCTGGCATTTGAGGCCCCACCTGCCTTTGCCACTCCATCCCTCACTCCCCTGTGTTATACACTAGAATGAAGTTTCAATTCCTCAAACATGCCATGCCTGTTTCCTGGCCCAGGGCCCTTGCACAGGCTGTTCCACCTGCCTGGAACACTTACTCCCCCAAATCACCAATGCTCACTCACTCTCTGAGCTCCTCCAGGCCTTTGCTCAGACATACCATCCCAACGGGCCCTCTGGGTTCCCTACTTAAAGCTGAACCCTCCTCCCTCCTCCACTCCTTGTTCTGTTTTTCTCCCCAGCACTCACTGCCTTCTCATAGACCACAGGATTCCTTATTTATCTGGATGGTGTTCTCGTTTCGTTATTCTCCTGAGGCAGAGGCACTCATCGGTCTCATTTCCTGCAATGGCTCTAGTACACGCACACAGTAGTTGCTCAATAAACGCGTGAGCAACTAAACCAAGGAGTGAATGGCCACGTCCCCTGCCTGCCCATGCAGTGCCCGCCCCCACCCTTCACAGGGACTTGGGGCTCACTCACAGGTGATTTCCTCGTGGGTGAATCCCAGGACCCGCAGGGACTCCAGCGTCTCCTGGAAGAGTTCCCGCTCCTGGCCCGGGGAGGACGCCGGCCCATTGGTCAGGAAGCGGTAGTGGGCGCACGGTTCCAGGAGGAGGTCGGCTGCAGGGGTAACGAGCAGAGCCCAAGGTCAAGGGCAAGCTGTGCAGTCAGACTCACATGCCATCTACCTCCGTGGCCACCCCAGACGAGTCACTTTCCCACTGGGGACATCAGTCTCCTCCTCCGTTAAATGAATGAGGATCCTTTCCTCACCGGTTCACTGGAGGACTGGGTGTGAGTGGGTGCTTAGTATATATTGGACCTTTCCTTTTCCCTCCTTCCATAGAGATTCTCGAAGAGATTCCAGAGCAGGAAGGAGCCGCTGGCTGGCAGAAGCAATGGGCCCGAGGGTGCCCAAGGTAGCAGAAGCCATGGGACAGCAGGGGTCAGCAGCAGAGGGCATGTGGGTTCAGAAGCCACCCTGAGCAGCAGCCTGGGTGAAAAGGGGCCAGAATGAGAGGGAGCCACAGGGCAGCAGGAGCACTGGCCACAGCCAGCGGGCAGGAGGAGCGTGGAGCAGGAGACAGGAGGAACCACAGGCAGGAGCGTGGCGGCAGGAGCCAGAGTGAAGGGGAGCGTGGGGCAGCAGGTGCCGCAAAGCCACAGAGACCAGGACCACAGGGACCCACGAGGCAGCAGGAGTCTCAGCAAAACTGGAATCACACCCGCTGGAGTGAGCACAAGAGAAGTGAGTGTGAATAGGTGCCACATGGGCACGTGGCCAGTGTGATCAAAACCCAGGAGACAGCAGGGCCAGGGGGCAGAGGGATCCAGGCGGTAACAGAATCCACTACCTAGTAGGAGCCTGACATAAATACCAGTACTTCCCATTTCCTCCTCCCGGGGGACCCAGAGAAGCCAGAGGCCTGCATGGCCCCCGCCCCCTCCCCCTGAGCAATAGCACTGACCCTTAAGTTGCTCTCCTGCGCCTCCCAACAGCTGGTAGAAGATGTGGAAGCTGCATTCGTCCTTGGCCTGGCGAATGGCCCGTGACTTCTCTAGCAGGTCTGGGTGGAGGCGAGTCAAGGTGACAGAGAAGAGGGGAAGGGGACCCCATTCCGCCCCCTTGACCCATTCTGCCTCCTTGCTATCCCATAGAGCAGTGGAATCCTTCAAAACCCAGGCTGGTGACCTTGGCACTAACTGTACAAGTGGCCCTGAGCATGTCACTTAAGCCCTAGTGTCTCATCTGTGCAAGGGGCTTAATTGTAACACCCGTTAATGAGTTGCTGTGAGAATAAATGACTTACAGTAAGAATGTCTTCTGTCATCATTAGCCTCCCAGCCTCCATTTCTCTATACAGATATTGGGGCTATTGGCTTCTCCCTTCTAGGAAAATTGCATGGCTCGTTCACACACTAAAAATCAGTGAAAAACCTTAGAGTAAATAAAACGCCTAACAATTCTTTTACCCCTCCATGCCCCATGCTCATGGGCCACCAAGCACATATTTTGCACGTTAGTTGAAACACAGAGCCATGCCCCAAATCAACTGCAAACCAAGGTCCACTGACTTAAAGCCCTGGGGTCACTAAACACCTGAGGAGATGGGGGGAAGTAGGGGGAAGGGGTCTCACAAGGCAGGGTGGGGTAGGGAAGCGCACATAACCTGTATGACCTTGGGTGTTCATAGCCCTGGCCTCAGTTTCCTCTTCTGCTAAATGGGATGATAACAACATCTGCCAGGTGGGGTTAGAGAGCGGAGGAGCCAAGCTAACATAGGGACAGCTCTCAGAACGGCATCGTAAACACTCAAGACATGTTGGTCATGCTGACACTGGTGTTGAGGAGTCAGGCTGAGCCCCAGACCTATTTGATTGACCTGGGGGTGGCATGTGCCCGGTGAGCATCAATCTACAGGCTGGTCTTTGGCCCCTAGGCAAAGACAGCTGTGCCCAAGAGCTGTGCCCAGAGGGGACAGCCACAGCTGCATGGGGAGTGTGGACAGGAGAAAGGTAACGTTCAGAAGAGAATGTGAATGTGAAGATAAAAAGAGGCTGCAGGAACCACAGGGTTGGAGGAGCTGCGGGATGGATGGATGGATGGGGCAGGAAGGGTCATGAGCACTAGAAACCTGTGTCAGCAGGAGCTGCAATGCAGAAAAGCAAAGGGCCTTGGGGACTGGGGGAAGCAGGAGCTGGTGGCTGCAGGGGACACGAGGCCTCTCAACCTTCTGCCGATTACGGAAGACAGTGAGCTTATCAGACACCTTGGGGGCTGGGGATGGGGTTTATTATTAATATTGTTAACATTACAATCAATAGTTATTAACCAATATTACTAACATCAATAAAGACATTATTAATTTATCCCAGTCATTAATTTCTAATAACCAGAGCTTGTCCTTAAGTGCTTACTATAAGGCAGGTGCCGTGCTAAGAATTTGACTCACGTTGTCCCTTAAACCCTTCTAGAGCTGGCTCTATGATCCTGCCCCTTCTACAGAGGGGAACTGAGGCAGAGAGGCCACATCACATGCCCAAGGTCCCACCGCCTCATAGCGGCAGAGCTGGATTGGAGCCTAAGTCAGTGTGATTTGGTGGCCATTCTTAGCTCTGCACTCTGGGAGCTCCTGTTCTATTTTGTAAATTCCTATGGAGCTTGCGTGCTGCTTGTCCAAACGAGGTGGACACAGCAGGCCCGAGACTGCTGGCTCACCAGGCTGCCCCGGGCTGGTATCTGGGACCCTGGGAACCTGCCTAAACTGTTTGTACATAACAACGTGGTTTCTACTGAACACCTGCTTCCCTTCAGGGAGTCTGGAATGCTGGAATGTTCCAGGCAGGGAGTGCTGACATGACCAGCCCTCACTAAAAACCCTGGGCGCCGAGTGTCTGATGAGCTCCCTTGGTACATACCATGTGTTGCCACAACTCAATGCTAGGGGAATTAGCGTATCCTGTGTGACTCCACGGGGAGAGGACTCTGGAAGCTGCGCTGACGTCCCCCACACTTCACCCCACACGCCTTTCCC
Organism: Craseonycteris thonglongyai; assembly: GCA_004027555.1. NCBI lineage: Eukaryota > Metazoa > Chordata > Mammalia > Chiroptera > Craseonycteridae > Craseonycteris > Craseonycteris thonglongyai. Next base: position 17,600 of record PVKE010012802.1, read on the forward strand.
CTTTGCTGGCTGTGCCGTGTGTCCTTACCCTGGGATGAACCATGGCATGAGTACAACTAGAGGCTGAGTCCTAAGTCTTCCTAGTGAATCAGTAAACCTGCAGGTTGGTGGTCCTGGGGACCCCTGACCCACCACTCCATAGCCAGGCTGTGGGGCTTCTCATAAAAGCAGAAGCCCCCATCTACGTCCCTCCAGGTGGGAATGCTGCGTCTCTCTCTTCCCAAGGTTCTGCAATCATCCTCTTCTACAGAGGGGGAAACTGAGGCACAGCCTCTGAGTAGCAGGAAGCTGGTTTCCCTGAGTGTGTGGATGCCTATTTCCTATAAGCTGTGAGCTCAAGAGCTCCCCTCTTTAGCTACCACCCCATGTACCCCCCCGGCGCCCTCCAGGTCATGAAGGATACAGGTCTCGATGTTGGCGCCCACGATGTACCCAGCAACATCAAAGTTGATGCGAATGAATTTGCCCTGGGAGGGGAGGGGGTGCGAGCTTAGTTCAGGGTCCTCTTCTTCCCATGGATCTGAAGATCATCCCCAACCCACACCCACCCCTCCTGGAACCAGGGCTGCCTCTTGACTTTTTCTCTCCACCTAAAATCCACCCCAATCATGGGGTCCCAGTTGGGGGCTCTCTGGGGAATCCAAGGTCAAGGGCCATTTGACTTCTTTCTTTCCTCAGGACTTAGGGCCCTAGCCCCTCCTCTTTCAGACCCAGGAGTCCAGGCCCCCAGCCCCTCCTCCCTCAGACCCAGGAGTCCAGGGAACCAACCCCTCCTCCCTCAGACCCAGGAGTCCAGGGAACCAACCCCTCCTCCCTCAGACCCAGGAGTCCAGGCCCCCAGCCCCTCCTCCCTCAGACCCAGGAGTCCAGCCCCCCAGCCCCTCCTCCCTCAGACACACCTCTTGCCTTTCCCCACCACCCTCTTACATGCCCAGCTGCTGTTTGGCTGACATGTAGCCAGGCACCGCCTTCACCCAGCACTCACAAATCGAGAGGAGTTGTCATTCTTCACAGTCTTGGCGTTACCAAAGGCCTCCAGGATGGGGTTGGCCTGAAGAAGCTGCCGCTCCAGCTCACCCTGCAGGAAGTGGGGTTGGGTTGGGGGGTGGAAGATAGCACCTCAGTGAGAACTGGGGCTGGAGGTTCTGTTCTGTATTACAGTTGACTGAGTGTGTGTGTAAGGAACTTTTGTGTGTCTGGGCGTGTACTGCTTTCCCATATCTGGCTCATGCCCTTTAGTCTATTGTGAAGGGAACAAGGAAACATCTCCAAAATACATTGTTAAGAGAAAACAAAGTAAACAAAAACAAACAAAAATACCCAAATTGCAGAACAATGCCTACAATGTGATCCCATTGATAATAAAAGGAAAAACACCACTAAATGAGACTCCCATTTCTAAAGGCATATACGCATGCTTGTAAACATTTAGAAAAAGGTCTGCAAGGATATACATCAAACTGTCAACAGTGCAAGCCACTACAAGAAAGGGGGCTGAGAGGAAGAAAGAGGAATTCCACTTTATCTGATTTTTGTTGTTGTTGTTACAAATATGAACTCATATATTATTTGTGGAATTAAGGAATATCTATACCATCTATGTGAAGTGTTTCAGACTGGCACTTCATAGGCACTCAAGAAATGGTATAATAGTTTCCTTCCCCCACTAGGCTGCTCCATGGGTAGGGATCCTACTCTGAACTTCCCCAGAGCAACCTTAGTGTCAGAGTCAAGACCATAGTAGGTGCTCAATAAATAGCAAGTCACTTCCCCTTCTTTCTAGCCAGGCTCTGTAGGGCATCAGCTATTTCTTTAAGTTCTCTGTGAGCCCTCAGAGACGAGCCTGAGCTGGGGGGACACAGTGGCCTGCAGTAAATGGCAGTGTGGGTCTCCGAGTTGTTTGAATTTGGTGTCTGTGGGCCCCATCTACACACATTTAGCACATCGGCAATAAAAGTTAGTTTTGGTCTCTGATTTATTCCATGTAGGTATCTGTGACTAGTCTGCACATACACAGTAGAACTAACGTAAGTAGCAATGCAGGCTGGGTCTATACACACACAGTAAGACCACACTAAATGACAACATGAGCCATGTGTATGTACACTGTAGGGCTGCCATAAACAACAGTGAGGGGCCCTGTATATACATAGTAGAGTTACATTAAATGACAGCACAGGACCTGATGTGCACATAGTAGGACTACCAAGTGCGGTATGGATCCCTGGCAAGTGTGACCATCAGTGCCTTGGGCCCTGTCTGCCAGGAAAACCATGGGTTGGGGTGATGTGGGTGGCATTAGGGGCAGCATGACTTGAGGTGATTCCCTGCTACTCACATAAGACATGGTGCTGGTGGAGGCCTGAGGAAGTCACGGGACACGAGACATGGACCAGGACACGGACCGGGACACAGCACATGAAACATGGAACAAAGGTGAACTGGCGGTCTAGGGTAGTGGGCATGTCCGGGGAGAGATGAGGGGCTGGGGAAACGATGCGTGGAGTCGGATGGCCTGGGTTTGAATCCACTCTAGCCCTTGCTGGGTGTGTGTCCTCTAAAACCGACTCACCCCAGCCATGCCTTCGGTTTCTCATCTTTAACACAGGAAAACACCCACCTCACTGGAGTGTTAAGTTAATGTGAGCAAAGAAATGAGTACTATATAAATGCTCACTTATAAAATCAACCTGGGCATTGTGGGAACCTAAATGAGGCCTGACACATAGTAGGTGCTCAGAAATGTAAGCACCTACTGTGTACCCAGTGCTACTCCAATGGCCAACAATACCAAGAACTGGCCTTAGCATTTCTGTGTCCACCCTGCTGACACATAGTAGGTGCCCAGGCAACATGGGCAGCCAGAAGAACCACAACTATGGCTCTCCATGAGCAAGGCAGGGGGTTATGGGGGGAGCAGGCACTGAGATGGAGGGGCATTCCTGGTGGCAGGCTCAGAGCATGTTCCAAGCCAGGTCACTTACCGGAACACCTGGCTCCTTCCTGCCCTTTGGTGATGATGCCACATGGGCGAGGTACTGGATGACCTTCTTGGTGTTTTCTGTCTTCCCAGCCCCAGACTCTCCACTATGGGGGGTGGGGTGGGTGGGAGGGCAGGACAAGAGGGAAGCAAGAGGGGTTAGCAATGATGTCAGGTAAGCCCCACCCATTCCAAGGAGAGCCACACCTAGCTGGGATCCCACAACCTCCAGGAAGCCCTTCAGGATTACTCACGTGCAGAGAATGGACTGATCCTCACGATCTGTAGGGGACAGAGGGGAACATGTCATCTGGGAGGGTCTCTGCAGCAGGACCCTGGCCCTTTACACTGGCCACTCCCTTTTCATAATCATTCCCAGGGAATAAGGAAAAGTTTGGGTTTTGATATGTGACCCTCCTAGATTCTATCACACCCAACTCAGCCTCTTGCTTGCTGTGTGACCCTGGGAAAGCAGCTGTCCCTCTCTGAGCTTCAGTTTCCTCACCTGTAAAATGAAGACAATAAACTCCAACTAAACAAAATGTAATTCATTCAGTTTGAGCCCCTACCATGTGCTGCCTGGTGCTCATGGAAGGTTCCTTTGAATTTTATAGGAGAGGGGTATCCTGGGCCTCAGGGGAGCAGCAGGCAGGGGCCCTGGGTTTAAACCCAGTGGGACTGCGGGCAATGACTGCACTGCTCTGTGCCCAGTTTCCCCACCTGGAATCAGGCAGATGAGCTCACCTACTTCATAAGGTTGCTGTGGGTTAAACGTGTTAATCATGTAAAGAGCTTGGCACAAAGTAGGCACTGACCCTTACTTAATTGTACATTTATTCCTAAGATGTAAGAACTAGGATAGAACAGCTGAAAGTTATAAAAATAAAAGCACAACAAATTAGATTACATAACCAAATGAGTGTCATTTATGATTAAATAAGAATGTATGATGTGTATATAAAAACATGACATATAAATATGTTCTACTGCACAAAACAGGTCTATTATAGATGGTCTATTTTACCAGTGAGCCTAAATCAAAATCTCTAGAAGGAGTCTGGGTGGGTGGGGGGGGGGGGGTTCTTGTGAAAACGCTGACTGCTGAGCTGTGTCCTGCCCTTGGCATTTCTGACTCAGTAGGTTGGGGCCCAAGTGTGCATTTCTGACAAGTTCCCAGCTGCTGTTGATGTTACCAGTGAGGAGACTGTACTCAGAGAACCACGGCATCACAATAATATGTCAGATGATAGTAAAATATAATTTTTAAAATATTTAATATGTATTTTAATACATACAAAATACTTATTAAAATAAATGATCTATAACAAATAATGGATGTATTATGTAGGTTACATGTAAATTTTGTAATTTTACCAGGACTGATTTGCATTGTCATGGCATGAATGGTAGTCCCTTTCCCAGACAGCCTTTTGCAGTACACAACCTGCCCAGCCGTACACAGTGACCCCATGCCGCCCATCGTCTAAGAAGGGGCTGCCATTCACTCCATGACAATGTATAGCACATCAACAACACAAATGTTGAATGAATGAACACTCTAAGAATCGCTGTCTCAAGAGAAATTTTGGCAGAAGCCTGGCACCAACTGGCTCCCAGATGGTATTTGTTGAGAAAGGAATGAACGCAGGGACAGATAGAAAGGGGCCTGTTTGGTAGGACCCAGAACTTTACCCACTCAGCCCTCCATTTATGTTCTCTCCTGCCCCACAAAGAAGCCTCACAGAGTCTAAAATCCTGGACCTGTGATCTGATCCTGACCCCTAGCCAGGCTCCCATTGAAGGCACACCTGCAGCAGCCCCAACCCCACACTCACCCTGGAGCATGCTTCGGTAGGCCCCCTCGGTCACTGCGTACACATGGGGTGGCACTTCGTGGCGCTTCTTGCCCCGGTACATCTCCACAATTGCCTCCGTATAGATGGGAAGCTGCTTGTATGGGTTGATGACCACACAGAAAAGGCCAGAGTATGTCTGCAGTAGGCAAAAAGAGAGAGGGCCTCAGTTGCCTGCCTGCACCCCAGAGGGCACCATGGGGCTACTGTGTACAGCTAGGCAGGTTGTGCACTGCACAAGGATGTCCATCAAAGGGGTTGCCATTCACACCATGACAATATCAAGTTGAACCTTTTTTTCAGGTTGATAATAGAAAAAAATCTTTTCAAATTGCACAAAGGTGCTATATGGGTGAGATAGCCTATCACCACCTGGACTTACACACATGAAATGACCATGTGCAAACTGACCTACTGCAGCATTCCTTATAAAGGCAAACACTGGAAGTGACCTGAATATGTGTTCGTACAGTGGATTCCTATAACACTCTCAGTGTATGGGTATGAAATGATCTCCAAAAAAAAATAGTAAGTGAAAGGATAGAAGTGAGCACTGTTTGCATTGAAAGAGGTGGAAGAGGAATATTTTTCTGTATTTGCTTGAATACACGTAGAGTATCTTGGGAAAGGTGCACACAGTATCAGCAGCAACTGAAACATGACAGGAATATTCTGTGGTTTCTATTAATAACAGACTCATAGGTTCTGCTTACACAAATTAGATTATATAACCAAATCAGTGTCACCTGTGATTAAATACAAATTTAAACGATATCTAAATATGTTCTATATCGTAAAATAGGTATATTATACATTGTCTATTATACCAGTGGTTCTCAAACTTGTGGTCCACTCTTATTGTAGGAAATGCTAAATTTCAGGTTTCAGGCGCATATAATATAAAGATGTAATATTTTATTTTGTATCCAAGTCCACTGACTCCCTGAATTTTTCTACACATCTGTTGGGCCTGGGTTCAGGACCCTGGAACAGCTTAAGAACTGTTCCAGCTCACATGGAGTATCAGGTAGACATGAGGCACTCATGACAGATGGAGCCACTTAGACAACTAGAGAGCTATCTAGTCACTTAGCGAAAGCAACGAAGAGAGCTAACTAGCTGAGCTAGCTGGAATGAGCTAGCTCAACTAGCCAGAGAGTCAGCTTAGTGGCTTAGCTAGTTAACTGTTAACCAGTTAGCTACTTAACCAGCTAGTCAGCTAGTTAACCAGCGAGCCGGTTACTTAGTTGGTTAGCAGCAGGACTGCTTTGAACTCCCTGACAGCTTGTGCCTCTCAAGCAGAGTAGGGTGTGGCCACCACAGGCTTCCGGCTCCCTTTTAAAGGTGGGAGGTGGGTGGCCAGCCCGGAGCAGAACAACCGGTTTGCTGGGTGCTTCTGGGAGCACTGGGCCCTGGCTCTCTGAGGGTGGGGCAGCCAGACCACATTCCCTGGGAGGGTATCTCATGGCTGCTGGCGTTGCAGGCCCCCACTTCTGGCTGGCAGAGGAACCCATTCCCCCATGCCACACACCCCCCAACTCCAGCCCTCCCTGCCAGCCACACCTCGTCACCTGGGCAACGCCTGGACAGGAACCTGAGCTGGCTGCCAAGGCCAGGGGGCAAAGGGCAGAGGCTGGTACACCCTGAGAGGGTTGTGGACACCCTAGTTGCCGGGGCACAGCTGAGAAACCTAGTTGGAAGGGTCTGGAATGGTTTCCCCAGGCCCCAGGGCTCTGAAGGCAGACCTGCAGGTTCCAACTCCCACCTCCACCTCTCCTCAGGGCAGCAACTCTCCCCATAGTCTCAGTTTCCTCCTTCAGAAACCAGACTGACACTCCCCACTTCATTACAGAGGCTGTGGGGATTAGGGAAGATAATGAATAAAACCCAGCAGGCCCAAGGCGTGGCCCATAAAGGCGCCCTAATATGGGTCCTGGGACTCTCACATTACCCATCCCACCTAGGAGCTAAGAACTTGCTCTGACTTCGAAGACGTAAGCCTGGGTTTCTAGCTGTTTGACTGTACATGGGGTTTGCTCTTTCTGAGCCTCAGTCTCCAGCCCTGGAAAACAGGGCTTTTAATCCCCACCACCTAGAAGGATTCTCGGTTGAAGGGCCCCATGCATCTCCTAATGCCCTGCTAAGCAAGAGGCATCACAAGTGCTCAACAAATGGGTGCTCTTCCTGCCCCCAAGTATTCTACTGAAGGAGCCGTGACCTTGAGCAAATCAATCACCAAAGAGCCTATTAGTGGCAGAAACTGGGCTTCTGGAATTTTGGATGCCCGCACTTTCCACTGGGTAACACTGCCTTTCCCATCACCAGTGGCCAATCAACAAATAAATATTAAGCATGGGCTGAAGACCAGCAGGGCAGAGCTTGAATTGCACCTCTAATATCTTCTAGCTGGGTGGCTTCAGCGAGCACCTTAATCTTTCTGGGCCTCATTCTCTCATCAAATGCATATGGGAACAGCACTCCCACTGAGGGATAGTGGGAGCCACCCACATATCAATGCTGTACATTCACTTCCCATCTGGGCTTCTGGAATCTTCCATCTCACTTCCATTTATAAGGCCCCAATTTTCTGGTTCCCTGGGCCACAGCCTTCTCTCAGGACTCTCCACTTCTCCCCCTGAACTTCCCCAGTCATCTTCCTAGTGCAGTAGATAGGATGTGGGGCCTAGATTCAGGTGTCCTGAGTTCAAATCCCAGCTTAGCTGGTTCAAATTGAGGGATGTCTTTAAGTCCTGCCCCCACTCTCAGAGGCTCAGTTTGCCCACCTGCAGAATGGGAATGATAGCAGATACCTTAGAAAGTTGCTGTGAGGATTCAGAGTATTTATTAAAAGGCAAAGGGTGGCTCAGTGTTTTGGGGGTCCCTCTGATCCCCCTGCTTTGGTGAGATCCAAGGGAGTGGCCTGGGCAGAGGCCTCTTTCCCAGGGCTTACAAAGGCAAGTGAGGCATCAGAAGGGACCAGGGCCACCTGGAGAAGGTGTCAACCCTAGCCCGGGTCACACAGCTCTTGATTCCTATCCCACATCTGTCACAACAAGCTGAGGGACCCTGAGACAGTCACTGGCCTATCAATCACAGGAGGAGACTTTCTTCTTCCCAAATGGGAGTCAGAATGAATAAACACATTATACTCTTGTGCCTTGTGACCTTCAAAGGGGTAGATATCAGAGCCAGTTCATTAATTTTTATTTTTTATATATCTTATCATTTATTGAAATATTCCGTATTTTCCGGCATATAAGACGACCCCCTAATTTTACAGTTAAAACATAGGTTTAGGCCTATATTCGCTGTATAAGACTACCCCCCACTTCCGAGGCTGTAGTCTTATACAGCGAATATAGGCCTAAACCTATGTTTTAACTGTAAAATTAGGGGGTCGTCTTATACGCCTGGTCATCTTATACGCCGGAAAATACGGTTCTTTTATTACTCTCATGAACGCTTTGTAGCTTTTTTAAATATAAAACTAGCACTTTTCCTTTAGGATCTTAGCTAAGTATTTTAGGATTTTTCCTGGGGAACCAGTTTAAATGAGCAATGCAGTGAGACCCCAGCCTTCTCAGCTGGTGTTTGGAGCCTGATTCTAGGGGGAGCTGATTGGGTTCAAACCCAGGCAAGACTCCTCCATGTCTGTGTGACCTGGGACCCATCACTTAACATTCCTGAACATCAGGTGATAACAACAGTCCCTGACCCAGAAGTGAGCTGATAACCCACAAGCAGCACTTAGAACAGTACTTGGCACATTGTAAGTGCTCAAAAAATATTTGCTAGCCACCCACTATGATCATTTTTCATTATTATTGTCGGCATTCCTTGTCAATCTCTCTAATCCTGTTTGCTCTTAATAATGCTTTGGCTGCCTATTAGAACCACCTAGAAGCTTAGTAAAAATACCAACTACCATGTCACACCCCCAGAGAGACTCATTTAAATGGTTGGGGTGGGGCTCAGGCGTTGGTATTCTCAAAAAAATTTCCCAGGTGATTCTCACCTGAAGGCAGGGTTAAGAATCTCTGCTCTATTCCATCAGTTTGCTGTAAAGATTAGTTGATGTGAAAGACATTAAATGCTTAAGAGAGACTAGACTACCATAGTCAACCTCACTATCGTCAATCCTGTCTTAATCTTTTATTTTATTATTTTTTTAAAGATTTTATTTTAGGGGAAGCCAGGATGATTCCGTGGGTTAAGTGCTCACTTTGCAGCCCTGGGGACGGAGGACCAAATCCTGGCACCAGCTTGTGCGGACCCATATGCTGAACTGGGGAGTGCCCCTAGTTTGGTTCCCACTGGGGTGAAGACCTCGGCCCAGTTCATGCCCTGTGCAGCCCCTCACCCACCTGTGGAATGAAGCTATGTGGAAAAACCGATGATGTGCAACTATGGAGACTGTTCTGGGCCCTCCCCATTCTCTCTGTCTCTGTATCTCTCTCTCTCTCTCTGTCAAAAACAATAAAAATAAATCCTTAAAAATAAAAAAAAATAAAAAATTTTAATTTTATTGTTTTGAGAGGAGAAAGAGAGAGAGAAGGAGGGAGGGTGCAAAGCAGTCTCCATGGTTGTACATCACTAGTTGTGACATGGTCTTATTCCACACAGGTGGATGTGGGCCACTCAGGGTGGGAACCAAACCAGAGGCCTCCCACATGGGAGGCAAGAAACTTCACTGCTGAGCCATCTCAGTGGTTACCAGTTGTGCCACAATTGGAGTTTGCACAGGCCAGGAATCAAACCCTGGACCTTGTGATTGCGAGGCAAGCACTCAACCACCAAACTATCCCAGTATCCCAATCCTGTCTTAATATTAAAAATCAAAATGGTAGCGCCTGGAGACAAATGACTCAGGACTGCCCTGTCCAATTGGGTGACCTTGACCCTTCTGGGCCTCAGTTTCTTTATCACAAAATCCTTTATAAGTGTGAAGACTTAATGAAACAATATATATATTTTTATGTGTAAGTTATCTGTTCTCATTAGCTTTTATCTCCTTAAAGTAATGCATAATTTAATTATGGGGACACCAGGATAGGTCAGGTGTTGAGCACTGGCTCACAATTTTGAGGTCCAGGGTTCAATTCCTGGCCCCGGCCTGTGCAACACCCCCATATGCTGAACTGGGATGCAGCTGGTAACCACCAGGATGGCTCAACACTGAAGATGCTCGCCTCCCATGTGGGAGGCTCAGGGTTTGGTTCCCGCCCCACATGTCCCACATCCACCTGTGTGGAATGAAACCATGTCACAGCTAATGATGTACAACTATGGAGACTGCTCTGGGCCCTCCCCCTTCTCTCTCTCCTTCTCTCAAACAATAAAATTAAAAAAAAAAAATCATTACATAATATGCTATTATTAAATTTTTTACCTATCCCCATGAGACAAGATATTTTAGAATGCCTAGTATAGGCTTAATAAGTGTTAGTTTGTATAGTTATTAAATCTCTCTGGGCTTCAGTTTCCTTTTAGATAGAGATAATAATAGACTCTGAATAAGGTGAGAGAAAGTGAATATATGGAAAGTGTTTAGCAGAGCCTGGCATGTGATTTTCCATACTCAGTGGTTCTCACTAATTATGATTATAGACCCATAACTCTCTCAAAATGCTTTGGACGCATTATAGTTGAGATTCAGAAATTTTTATACTTTAGGAAAGTATCTAGGTGCATCTACCATATGCTATTAGGGAGCATTGCCAGTGAGATCTGAGGCCGTCCTGGTAATCCAATAATTTACACATTGGCAACACAGTATAGGAATAGTCACACGACGTGGGATAAAGATTATAAATCCCCTCACGGTAATTCAAATCGGGGTGGGGGGCTGACACCCAGCTCTCCACCCGGGGCAATGTCCTCCCAGGCAGGAGGCCACTTACGTAGATGAGGCCGGAGTAGTACCGTTCCCGGAGGTTGTGCAGCACCGAGGCCTCATTGAGGCAGGTCAGCTCCGCCATGTCCTCGGCCTTGCTGAACTTGGGTGGGTTCATGCGCTGCACCTGGTCGCGTGGCAGCCGCAGCCGCCGCCCACTCTCGGCCAGCTCCACTTCGGCCTCCTCCTCGCCCTCATCCCGCAGGGCCGCTGCCTCGAACCCATGCAGCTCCGAAGGCACCCACACCAGGCGCCGTGCTGTCCACTCCACCTGTGGGGAGGTGCCGGAGCTCCCAGGCCCGACACCCATGCCTGGCCCACGGGGTGCGAAGAGGAACGGCTGGGCCGCCTCGGGAACCGGGCCAGGCCTGGGGGGCGCCTTCCGCCCGGGCACGGTCATGGTCACTGCTGCCATGGTCTGCAGTGGAACAGAAGAGAACTGATGTCAACTGGGGCTCCATCCCCACTCCAAGGCCCCCAGGCAGTCGCCTCTGCCTTCATTCACCAGACCTCTTTTTACATATCTGAAAAATGGGTCCATCCATCTCTTCATTCATTTCATTCATTCACCCCTCTATCCATTCACTCATTCAATAACTATTTCATAAGCCAGGCTGTGAGCCAGGCGCTGTGCAAGCCATTGGCCATATAGCAAAGAACCAGGCAGAAAAAGACCCCTGCCTTCATAAGGTGCTTAAGTGCTAGCCCTGTGCTGTCCGATACTGGAGTCACCACCCCATGTAGCTACTGGGAACTTGAAATGTGGCAAGTGCGACTGAGAAAATGAATTTTTAATTATATTCAACTTTAATTAAATTTAAATATAAATAGGCCCGTGTGGCTACTGGGTACTTGAAATGGAGAATCTAAACTGAGATGGGGTTCTAAGTATAATTCTAGTTGATGGCATATTGCAATAATATTTCAGACATATTTGGTTAAATAAAATGCATCATTAATGTTAATGTCACCTGTTCTTTTTTTCTTTTTTTTATTTTTAATGTGCCTACTGGAAAATTTTAAATTACACATTTAGCTGGTATCATATTTCTATTGACTAGCGCGGCTATAATCTCAAGAGACAGATAAAAAGATAAATAAATTATATAGTGTGGTAAATGACGAGAAATGCCAAGGAGAAAAATAAGGCAGGGAACAGTGGATGTTAGTGTTGAGGGGTGTTGCAGTTTTAATTGGAGTGGCCAGGGAAGGCCTCTCTGATGTGGCATTTGAAAAAAGATCTGAGGGAGATGAAGGGAGAGAGCCCTGGGAATGTTGGGAGGAAAAGTATTCCAGACTGGGAGAACAGCCAGTGCAAAGGCCCTGAGGCAGTTGTGTGCCTATATGTCTGTGGCATCATGAGAGACCAGTGAGGCTAGAGCCACGCCTCCCCAAGGGGAGATGGTAGTAGGTGAAGTAAGACTGGGGACAAAGGAGGCCGGATTGGATCATGAGGAGAACTTTGCCCTCTCAGGTGTGAACCCTAGAAGGGGATCGATTTGATTTTTGTCACTCAGGTTCCCAGACTACCTCTGGTCTACCCCAGGCCTGCAGAACAGGCTTGAATCCCTTTCTTTAGTTAACAGTACCTTCTTTCCTTGTAACCTGGCTTCCTTCTCTTTATAATGAGACTGTCCCCATTTGTTCATACCTCCATTCAGTAAACCTTCCCTAAGGCTGTTCAAGTACCAAGTTCTGCCTGGAGTCTGGGGACCCTGAGAAGAACCAGACAGGGTCCTGCCTTGAGTTGCTCTGGGTATAATCCAGTTCTAGACTTAGACCATTCCACCCCAGTATGAGCTATGAGCTATAATGGAGGCACTGGGTGAGCCAGAATGTGCTAGACCCCTCTCCATCCTCAAAGGGACCACAGACCAGTAGTGAGCAGACCACAGCAATTCCAGAAGCCCTGCTGAGGAAAAACTATTTTCCCCGTCTTTCGTTGTGCCCTGCTCCTGAAGAAGTAGCCTCTCTATTCTCTTCCATGGCCTCAGATGTCCTCATCACTGCCCTACCACACCAATCACAGGAGCATCCCAGTATTTCTGTCTTCCCCACTTCAGTGCTTCTGTCTCTGCCCTCCAGGCCCCCCACCTCCAACATACCCCTGGAGAGGTCTCTCCCAACACTCAGCTCCTCTTGAGGCAAGCCCAGATCTCATCCCATCAGGCTCTGGTGTTTCCCACAGAACTTCTCCCACTTGGAAACCTGGCTTCAGGCTTCATGTTCCATGTCCTCCCAGACCCTCTCCTCACATGCCCAGTACCCAGGAGTCCTGGCCCCCAGAGACACCCTTGGTCCTGGTGCTCTTGGGCCTCAAACCCTGGGCCCCTACACTCAAACAGCAGGGTTCTACCGCCAGTGAATGACATTTCTCCACATCCCAGGCTCCAAGTTGCCAAAGCTCACCCCAGGACTTCTGTGTTGCCCTAATCCTCTCAGAACTCAACCCCATCCCTGGGACTTTACCCCTACCTTCACCCTCCCCTACCCTCCCACTTCCTCTCCAGCCAACTGGCCTTTGACCAGGAAGGGTTTGGGAGTTTTTGCAATCACCCAGTACTATTCTCTCTCCCTAGAGCCAGAAGTCCAGGCCCCCAGGGTCCTAATCTTCCAGGACCCCAGAATCTGAACCCTCAGCCCCCTCCTCCCTTGGCCCCAGGAGTCTGGGCACCTTCACCTCACTGGTGAAGTGAGGATGTCTGGGGACTGATTCTAAGGACTGACTACACCCTGATGGGGCAGGCCTGCATGCCTCGGCCATGAGCCCCGCTGGCAGCCCCACCCTCTTTAGCCGGCAGGAACGCCTCTGCCAGGGCTCATTAATGTCACCAGGGCAGGTGAAAGCACCTGCCCTGGGAGGGGCAGAGACTGCTGGCTGGAAAAGGAAAAGGAGCCAGGGATCCGCCCCTGGGGCAGGGGTTGGGGCCCTTGGCATCTAGCCCTCTGACTTCAGCTGAGTGCTAGTATTCAGAAGCCCCCTCTGCCCCCAGACCCAGAAATCTGGGCTCCCAGGCCCCTTTCTTCCTCAGACCCAGGAGTCCAGACCCCCAGCCCATACTCCTCAGACCCCGAAGTCCAGACCCCCAACCTTTCCTCCATCAGACCCAGGAGTCCCAGCCACGAGTCGCTGCTCCTACAGACCCAGGTGTCTAGTCCTCAGTGCCAGAGTCCTGGCCGGAGTGCCTTCCTCACTCAAGACGGCCTAGGAGTCTGAGCTCCATAGCTGTCCTTATGAGACTGAAATTCCTGACCCCCAACCCCACTCCTAGGATCCAGGAATCCGAGCACCCAACCCCTATCTCCCCGAGACCTGAGACCCAAGCGCCCAGGTCGTCTACTCCCCCACCCACCTCACCCAGCAGATCCTTGGGGCTACCTGGGGGAGCCGGCCGGTGCAGAAAGCGGGAAGATGGGGAGGGGGCACGGGAATCCCTGGTCCGCTTCAGAGCTCTCAGGTGTGCGGCTACCTCCACGGTCCAGCGCGGGGCGGGGCCACGTCGCGTCACCAGGAGGGAGCCTGGCTCTGATGTCACCCAGCACCTGCCCGGCTTGGAAAGGGGGCGGGTCCTGGAGCCACAAAGGCCCTGAACAGGCGGATGCGAGAGGCGGGGATGAGCCCGTTGCCAAGTGGATGGGGGCGGCGCGCCAGGGGCCCCACCTTCTGGCGGGTAAAGGGCAGGCGCCCGCGGCAGGGAAGTCTGAGGATTCCAGGGTCCGAACCCCGCACGAGTTTTCTGAGCCTCAGCTCTCTGCTCTGTGACTTGCGGCCAGTGAAATAAATAAAACGATGTGGGAGAAAGTGCCCAGCCCCATGCTTAAACAAGCAATGCCTTATGGAATCACTTAATCTCTGAGTCTCAGTTTCCACAACCCTGGAAATGAGATAAAACCTATGGAGGGTACTAAGAATACCAAAGAAGAGGACAAAACATTATTCTGGCCTCCGGAGCTTCAGTCTCCTCATGGGTGAAACGAGAACTAAATAGCGGTAAGCACACCTACTATGTGCCTGGTGTTTTCTGTTCTTAAAACAGCTGAGTTTTAACGTATACGATCTCAAAAACCAGTGTGGGGCAGGAGGAGGGGGTGCCGGGATAGCTCAGTGGTTTGAGAGTTTGCCTTGCAATTGTGGGGTGCCAGGTTCGATTCCAGGCCCTTGCCTACACAAACTCCATATGCTGAACTGCAGTGCAGCTGGTAACCACTGGGATAGCCCAGTAGGGAAGGCTGTCTTCTCCCATGTGGGAGACCCCCAGCTTGGCTCCCGCCCCGCGTGGTCCCATGTCCACCCATGTAGAGTGAAACCATCACAACGGATAATATACAACTATGGAGACTGCTCTGGGCCCTCCCTCCTCCTTCCTTCCCCCTCCCCCAAAACAATAAAAATAAATTTTTTAAAACAACAACAACGAGAGGGGGACCATCAGCATCTCCACTTCTCTGATCGGGAAACCGAGGACACTGACAGGCGATGTAACAGTGTTCAAGGTCATAGTCAGTAAGAGGGAGAGCTGGGTTCAAGCACGGATCGTTTTCTGCCACTATAAAGAAGGATCTGGGGAAGAACGAGTCTTCCCCAACTACGCCATAGGGACCACACCTTCCTCGGGGAACTACAGTGGGATTGGAAACGTGAAGGGACCCAGCACACAGCTGGTCTCTCAAGTGTTATCCTCAACCCCATTCCCCTGCAGTCACCGCTTCTGTCCAGCCTAGGTTTTCCCCTCCCTGTAAAATGGGTACAAGATAGCCCACCCTGTGTTAATATAGTGAAAGGACAACGTTTAATTATAAAAATAAAAGTGCCCAAGTGCACTGTAGGCGCTCAGATATGTCTTTCCCCACCCCTCTGCCTCTGCCAGTCATGATCCCTGTCTCTGGTTTGCAGTTTTACAAGTGCAAACAGAGACACTGTCATCGGGGCGAGCGATTGAAGGCGATGACTCAGGTATTAAAGAGTCCAGGGTTCTAAAGCGAGCCTCAGTTTCCTCATCCGAGAAACAGGCCCAGGTCAGCCAACCCGGACCCCGACCCGACCTCGCACACAGCAGGAACTCGAACTGGGGGGGAGTTTAATCACCCCGCCCCGCCCCCCGCCGCTGTCCCGCAGCAAGCCCAAGGTGAGCGCCCCCGTCACCGCTCCTATCCCGCCACCCGCGCCGGCCTCCGGGGCCCCGTTTGCAGCCCCGAGGCCCCAGGCTCCCCGGGCCCAGTCCTGCTTCGCTACATCCAGCGGGCAGCGGGGCCCGGACACTTACCGGCTTCCAGGGCTGTCCCGAGGCTTCGGCCTGAGGAGAAAGAGGGGCGGGCCCTCCCGGAAAGCCCCGCCCACACGAGCGCAGCAGAGGCCAATAGGCGCCCGCTGCGGCAAGCTACGGCCCCGCCTGTGGACGGGATGCTCCCGCCAATCAAGAAAAGCGGCTGGTAGGCAGGGCCAATCAGAAGTTGCCGGAGTGTGCCAGCCGTGGGAAAAGAACGGAGCAGGAGCTTGGAGCCAGGTGGCGCGGTCGTGGGCGGGATTCGAGGCCTGACAGGCAACGGGTGCGACCAATGGAGAGGCACAGGGGGCGGCAGGGGGCGGGAGGCCCAAGGGACCCGAGTGAATGGACTGCTTTGTAGGAGAAGTATGAATGGGGATCTTTGTGAGGACCGGCGTAGGGGGGCGGTGGGGGCCGGAATGCCTGGGTCCCTGGGGAGCTGGCGGGCAGGAGAGACAGGAGAGAGAATTCACTTCTGTCGAACGCCGACCGCGTACCAGGCACTCTCCCAGGCTCTCATCTACCGGGAAGGTGTGGGCGATACCATCAGTAATAATGATCATTTATTGAGTGCAGGGTGTGTGCCAGGAGCTGTGCTAAGCGCTTTATATGCATGATCTCATTGAATACATTATAACTACCCTTTGGAATTGGTGCTATTAAGATCATCTTCCAGATGAGGTAAACCAAAGCTTAGAAAGACAGTGTTAATTGCCAAAAGTCATAGAGCTGACAAGTGGCAGAGCAAGGACTCAGATCCCGCCAAATCTGACTCCAGAACTTGTGCTTTTAGCCACCATGCTAAAATTTCCAATTTACAGATGGGAAAACTGAGGCTCAGGAGAAGCAGGCAACTTCCCAAGGCTGCAAAGGGAAGGCTCTGCTGAAACCAAGGTGTTGACCATGTCTGAAGCTAACCTATTGCTGGTGAGCCCTGCACCATTGGTCTTGAGCTGTGTCCCCATTTCACAGGTGTACATTGAGTCTGCAGGAGAACTGAGCAGCTGGGGTGGGGAATGGGAGCTGTGTGCCAAAGAAGCTTCTGCCAGCCTACCAGCCTGTTTGCTGCTCAACACCTGTTGTTGACTTTTTTGAGGTTCCATTGATATCTGCATCTGCAAAATGAAGATGATGGCCTCTCTGCCTCCACCCTGACCCTCTCCCCCATGGTCTACTGCCAATGTGATCCTGTCAAACAAGTTGCTGATATTTATTGAGTGCTTACCATATGCCGGGTACAGTTCTAATAAGTTCTTTGTATGCATTAAATTCCATAATCCTCCCAATAACTCTAAGTGGTAGGTACTAGTGTCATACTCATTTTATAGATGAGAACATTGACAGAAAAGCTGCCCAAAGTTGCACAGCTAGAAAGCATCAAAGTCTGGATGTGAACTCAGGCAGTCTGGATCCAGGGGTTGGGTCATGGATCACTACATGAAACTACCGAAGTGAGTGGCTGAGACCCAGGAAACCAAGTTGGAAGGACGCTCTCTGCTGCCTCGGAGCCCTCCATCTGTCCTTCCAAGTCTGCCAGAGAAGGTGGTCAGGATACAGCCCCAAACTCATTGCCTTGATAGTCAAGCCACGCCCACCATGCACCCATTTGTTCCCTCCTCCCAGGCATTGGGATTGTCCCCACTAAATTGTGAGCCTCTGGCTGGCAAGGGCAGGGCCTGATTCCTCTATGGGTCCTCAGGATGCAGCATAAGCTGCAGTGGAGCGAGAACTCAGAAAATGGGAATGCATGGAATATTGGAATTGAGGTGTGATGAGGTGGGAGGGGGGAGGGGAGAAAATGGGAATATGAGAGAATTCCAAGTTCCTAGAAGAGAGGAATTTCCACCAGCTGGCATAGCCCTCGTTATTCTTAACTCATAACTACCTTGTTATGCAGAATCTGAGCAATGAGCAACACAAGTGTGAAAAAAAAAAAGCCAGTGGAGAGCCAAATTCACATATAAAAATAAAACGTTGGAGCTGAGAGGGGAGGAGATGGGAGAACCAGGAAGGGGCTGCTCAGTAGAAGAGGGTTTGGGGGGATTTTTTGAGTGAGGAAAAAAATTGGGAGAGCAGCTTCCATGCCTGGCAGGGGTTAAGGGTAAGGTGACCAGACGTCCTGCTTTTGGCGGGACAGTCCCAATTTTTAACAATTTGTCCCGCGTTCCGCAGCATTTAAAAAAAGTCCCGATTTTTGGAAAGAATGCACGACAAGCTAGGGAACGGCGGGAGATAGACCAAATTTTTAATCAAGAAACCCCTCCCCCAGGTCAATGGTGTCCCGCTTTACCAATGTTAAAATCTGGTCACCTTAGAAGGGGGTCTTAATAAATAACAGAGGAACAAAGAGCATGCTAAGTGTTGCTGTGGGTCCTGACTGTAATCCTGCCTGGGCGTTTTCTCTGTGGCAAAGATTTGAATGGTTCCAGTATTTTATTTTTGGTCACTGGGCTGTTGTTTTCCTGCATGTGACACAGAGCTGGATCTGGCTCTGGGACAAGAGCAAGCTGGTGGCCTCGTGTAGGTCATAGATGAGTGACGGGCTCCATTCTACAACAACAAATATTTATGGAGTGCCTACTATGTGCCAGGCCTTGTTTTAGACCAGGGGTCAGCAACACATTTCCTTTAAAAGGCCAGACAGTAAATAGTATTTCAGCTTTGAGGGCCAGAGGGTCTCTGCGGTAAGCTATTCCGCTTGCCCTTGTTGCAGGTTAGCAGCCAGAGATAATATGTAAATGAGTGGGTGTGGTTGTTTCAATAAATCAGTAGGTGAGAGGATTTGACCTTTGGGTCTACTATGCAGACCCCCTGTAGCAAAAGCTGAGCTGAAGGAAATAAAGACATGATCACAGGCCTCATCGAATTCAGACATTAATCTACTACTATACAATGAGCCCAGAGAACCTGTTCACACCTATGTGAAGTCCACCCCTGACTGTGGTCCCGGAGTTAAAGCAAAGTCCTCACCCTTTGTCCCTTCCCTACCTTCACTTCCTGACCTCTTCTTGATTACTCTGCTCCAGTCACACTAACCTCCTCAGTGCTTCTCAAACACACCAGGCTCAGCCCTGCCTCAGGACCTTTGAACATGCCATTCTCTCTACTAGAATGTTTTTTCCCTAGATAACCACTTGGCCCCCTCATCTTCTAGTGTTTGCTTAAATATCAACTCCCCCCATGAGGCTTTCTCTGAGCACCTTCTCCCCTGGACTCCTGATAGCCCTCCCCTGCTCTGGATTTTCTTTGACCACAGCACTCAGCATCCTCCAAGCTGCCAGTAACTTATTTGATATTTATTGCTTATTGTCCAGTGCTCTAACTTGAATGTCAGCTCCTCATGGGTGAGCATTTTTTGTCTGTCTTGTCCCCTGCTGTGTTCTTAGTGCCTACAACAGAGCCTGACACACAGTAGATACTCTATAAATACTTGCCAGAGGAATGAATGAGTTCTGGTGGTAGACAAAGACTGAACAAGTGAATGCATAAGTAGAGAGCACAATGGCAGGCTGGGATAAGTGCTGTGAAGAAAAAGGCAGGAGAGGGAGGAAGCCTGGAGTATTATTTTAGAAAGGGCATCAGCAAGGCTCCCTGACAAGGTAACATTAGAGTGGAAGAATTAAATGACAGTTGATATTGATGAGTAAGTAAGCAAATAAATAGATGTGTAACAAATGGAATAAATGAATAAATAGATGAGCAGATAAATAAATGGGTGAATGAGGAAACAGATGACAGAATGGACAGATACATGAATGAATGGAGAGTATAAACAATGAGTAAATAAGTAAATGGGCCGGTGGATGGAAGAATCAATGTTTAAGTGGATCAATAGAAGGTCAACCTGACCTTCAAAAAGTATCTAGAATCTGACCCCTTGTTGCCACACCCACTGCCACCACTCTGGTCTAATCAACCCACCACCATCTCCTGCCTTGATTATTGTAATCACCTCCTCTCTTGTCTCCCTGCTTCTGTTCCTTGACTTCCTCAGTCTGTTTCCCAAGTCAGTTCACTTTTCTCTTCTGTTCGCAGCCTTCCATGGTTTCCACCTCATTCAGAATAAAAGCA
>PVKE010012803.1:0-37663 GCA_004027555.1 Craseonycteris thonglongyai
TCTCTCTCTCTCTCTCTCTCTCTCTCTCTCTCTCTCTCTCTCTCTCTCTCTCTCTCCCTCTCTCTCTCTGTCAAAAACAATGAAATAAAAAAATAAAAGTTAAAAAATAAATAAATAAAAATTCAGTCACTTATCGACTCATTCATTTTGTAAAATATCTAAGAGCAACAATATCACACCATATTGAATTCCTGCTTTATACAAAAGAGCTGTGTAATAAATTTGGCCATTTGATATATCAGCTGAACTGAAGGCAAGTTGGTCAGTAAAGGGAATTAAATAAGCATATGTACCGGTAATTCCACATTAAAATATAATTATGAAATTGGTAAAATAAAACACCTGAGAAATTTAGAGAGGTTAGAAACTATGAACTAGAAGTATATCTAAATGTAAATGTGAAAGTTTCATTTACTTTAAATTTTCAATATTTTTTCTGTCATTGAGATAACTGTGATTTGTTTTTTATTGCTTATATTTTAGCTCTTTACTGCCTGATTTTTAAAAAATTTGATCTTATATTCTACAACAGAAAATAATTTAGCCTTTTCCCACATTCTCCTTTTCGATGATCAAATGCAGAGTAATAATAATTTATAACTAATAATAAAGAAATGAGTTATTATACTGAAAGATAAATATTTACTAGGAGCAAAAACACCAAAATATATTAATAGTTTCTGTATGTGCCAGTAAATATCTTAGTGGCCCCCAACCAGTACCTTCATTTTACTTAACTTATTATGAGGATTTTGAGCTAAAAGTTATCTCAATATTTATTAATATTAAAGAAACTAACAAAAAGTTAAAGACACTATAAAACAATCTAACACACTCATACAGTTAAATTAAAAAATATGTTCTCAATATAAATAATACGACTCAATGAAAACTTTCAGAATAATAAGTGGCAAAAATTGAAATGGCAACATTATTAAAAAAAAGGGGGACAAGGGCAGAGGATAAAATACGTATTAAAGATGCACACTCCAAATGTTTCTTTATATACCTATGCTATATAATTTTTATAAATTAAGTACATTATTTACATTTTTATTATCCTACATATTTTTTCTGTAAAATAAGAAAAATAATATTATCATCCTAGAAGGACTGTTATGAGAACTATTCATGTAAGAACCTTAGGTATGTTATATATTTCAACTCCATTCTCATTGACAGCATGTATTCTCCATAGAGAGCCATTTGGAAGAGTAGAAGGAAAACATTGTTACTGACTTCTATTAGGCATTGAACAAGGGCTACATGAAGCAAAAATGACTCAATTATTACACATTAGAGACCCTAGAACCCTAGTAATGACAGACAATCTCCATTTTCTTCCATCCCCTTTTGGAATTTATTTTGAAACTTGATAACCACAAAGGGGCCAGCTATACAAAAACATGTGTATACAAATCTAGTTTTCATATTACATGGCTGGATACTTTCTGGACAAACCTCCTATAAATAATAAACCATATTTAAAATTCAGAGTAGAAATGGTACCTTAGGCAAGGTGAAGTAAAACAATAAGAACATGTTGTAAGAATGAGTCCTCAGGAAGGATAAATGCATTATTGCTCAAAGTTAAGGATATAATAACTTTTAATATTTGAGTTGATTAGTGGAAGAGAGACCAAAATCAGTGACATTACATTCCCAACTGTAGGTACGAGTTCTGGGTAGAGGAATCTAAGAATCAAAAAGACAAGTTAGAGAAAGTAAGTAAAATTCTTTTTTTTTTCTGCCTTGAGTATAGTTCAGTTAAACTTGATTTTGTTCACACCAATTGACATATGCAAGTAGGAGGATGATAATGGAAATCAATCAACACCAAAGAGTTCATTTCTGGAATTATGGAAACTATTGGCAGATGAGAGATGGCACATTACTAGGAATATCACTTCCCAATAGAGTCTTAGTGAAGCGAGTAGGAGTGGTTCAATATATTTTACCATATTTAGTCATCAATTTCTACATTGTTTTCTTAGTAGCTTAATGATAACCTTGAAACCCTATAAATAGAATCATGTTATATGAGTAGGAAGGGCATAGAAAACATGTTGCATTTAGAAAATATGACACAATTACAAAATAGAAAATGAAAGGTATTATCTATGAGTAGTTTCTACTTTTAAACTCATTCTTTTAGATACAAGTATCAACATCTCAAAATAAGATTACTGCTGACAATTTACTGGGTAAATATTGCTTGAGGCACAACAGTAAATATGTTCCATATTTCTAAGAGCTCAGCTCACTAAATAAAATGTGTTATTACTTTTTTTATAATCTGAGATTACTGCCTGGTGGTGATGTCTCTGACTTAATAGCAGCTTAAATCTAACAGGGTACAAAATAATGCTCTTTATAAAGTTGGAAAGATATGCTTGGAATTTGTCAATATAAAAGCTCCTATATAAATGTAAAATAGCATTTTATCTGGAAAGTTTTATCTTTGTATTCAAAGACAAATATTTTATAGCAGAATATTTTAATCTAATGCATAAAAGGGGAAATTTAAAAGTTCAAGCATGAGAGTCTACCAAAAGATCAGTAAATGTTGCTATAATATTCAAATAGACCATCATTGATAATGCCTTTGTGCATATTATTTCCTCGGAATATATAATATAATTTTTTATTCTGTTACTGACAAAAAATAAAAGAAATACTATGAAAGATGCTGAATTTGCACATGACACTTCACACTTTCTCAATTTTATACTCTTGTTTTTTTAAAAAAGAATATTAGTTACATATAAACATCTTTCAGCAAAAGCTTTCAAAGTATGTGCTTAATTAATTTAAGCACAAGAAAGATTCTAATTATTGCTAAACATAAATGTCTATTCTTTCAGTCTCTGATGAGAAATACTTGCTGTCTTCTCTCTTGTTTTACAAGTAGTCTTTTAATTATTAGTTAGGTAGCTGGGACAGTTCAAGATTTATTTTTATTGTTTTTGACAAAGAGAGAGAGAGAGAGAGAGAGAGAGAGAGAGAGAAGAGGGAGGGCCCAGAGTAGTCTCCATAGTTGCACATCATTTTATTACACAGGTGGGCACAGGGCTGCACAGGGCTGCACAGGGCAGGAACTGGGCCAGAGGGCCTCCCAGTGAGAACCAAACTGGGGGCACACCTCAGTTCAGCATATGGGTCCACCCAGGCCAGAGCTGAGACTCAATCTTCAGACTCCTGGGCTACAAGACAGGAGGGGGTGCGCAACCTGCTGAGGCATCCCATCATCCCCTGGGACATTTAGTCTTAAGTCAATCACCAACTTTTTTTTTTTTTTTTTACATTGGATACATCATTTTATACTCTCATCCTTCTTTTAGTTTCTTCATAATTAAAATGTGGATCTTGCAAAAATCAATAATTTTCATGTTTTGTCAGGTATTCACAGATTGATGTACATAGAGATAATTCAAGGACTGTCATGAGTTTGTGTTGCAGAGCTTTGGGTCCCAGGGGTCTTTCTCGCTCCCTTGACATCCACTCTTGTGGCTTTGAATAGTGCATATTTGTACATATCTCTCACATGTACATTTCTAGCTCACACCTTTGTGTGATTCATATACTAGATTCTTACTCCAGTGTCACATATTGAGCTGTCTATTCAACCTCTTCATTATTCAACTTACTTACTTCTAAAAGACCTCTTAAACTCAGTATGTCCATAACTGAAGTCTTGATCTCCACCCCCAACACACCTACACCATTTTTAGTATTCTTTAGTAAGCTTTCTTATTTTGATGTTTTTAATTGCAAAAGCTGAGAACTTTAATGTAATCTTGACTGCTCTACTTTTCTTACATCCTGCACATAATTCATCATGAAATATTTTGTGTCTATGTTAGAAATATTTTCATAATTTAAATTTACTTCCCACTTCTGCTAGATAATAGTCTGGTATAAATTCCCACTGTGGATAACTTGGATTGCTTTAACAACTTCTGTAATGTAAACCAAGAGTTGAATTCTCTTTTTTTCTTTTGCATAAGGCAAGTGCCTGACTTTAGCTTTGATTGCCTGCCAAGGAATCCACTTCAATGTGATACCCACTTCAAACTTTACTATCTGGAATAAGTGGTATCCACTTCAAATTTGACTATCTGGAATAAACATTGCTAACCACAGACTAGATAAAGAGCCAGGTAGCACTTGCTTCCTACTGCCTCCCATCTCCTTGTTCCCAGGCTTTTAGAGCTCTTGGTTGATTTTCATAATTAACCATTTGGGACAATAACTTTATCTTTCACCACACTTTTAATTCTGGCTCTTCTGTTTTAAATTTATCAATAATGAGTGAGCTCACAAAATGCTAGACCCCATTATCAATCCCAAAGAAAGTTGAACCACAGGTCCATATATCTCTCTTTTCCTACCCACGACCATGTTATGTAGTTCCAGGTGTGCTATGTGCTTTCCAGAAACTGAGTATTAAAAGTATTTTTTCCCCTAAAGTTTCCTGATGGCTACTGAAGAGGACATCTTGCAATCATAATAACTGTAAGGAAAAGTTCAATCATAACATCAGTTATCAGTAGGCTACTACTGGTGTAGAGCAATCTTACTAAGTTTCTTTGTTGCAGTCTACTTTCTATATAGCAACCAGTTCAATCCTTTGTCTAAGTCAGATAATATCACCCCAGTGCTTGAACCCTTCTAATGGTTCCCCCTTTACATTCACTGTATAAGCTATTTTTCATACAACATACAAACCAACTCTATATAATTCTCCCTTACACCTTTGTCATTAATTTCCATGACTCACTTCATGAATCACTCTCTTCCAGACACATTAACTTCTTTTTTTTTTTTTT
This sequence comes from Craseonycteris thonglongyai, assembly GCA_004027555.1. Classification (NCBI taxonomy): domain Eukaryota; kingdom Metazoa; phylum Chordata; class Mammalia; order Chiroptera; family Craseonycteridae; genus Craseonycteris; species Craseonycteris thonglongyai. The sequence goes on from PVKE010012803.1 coordinate 4,830, forward strand.
TTGGCAGGTTCTAGAAGCCGCTCCTACTAAGAATCTGAATGCTAGTTATTCACTAGGCTAATGCTCTTAGTCTTCCTTATAATTGTGCTCAATATCCCACCGCTTGACGAAGTAACATCTTACAACTACAAACCCTCAGGCACCACCCTCTCTCATACTTTTGTTTCCATGCCCCTAATTTATATGGCATTTATAACCTTCTCTCATAGTAGACAGTTTTCTTATTTACTTGCCTACTGCTTCAAATTTCTCTCATTCTCCTACATATAATCTCTATAACAAGAGTGTTCAACATTTTGGCTTTCCTGGGCGACATTGGAAGAAGAATTGTCTTGCACCACACATAAAATTCATTAACACTAATGATAGCTGACGAGCTAAAAAAAAAAAAGTTGCAAAAACAATCTCATAATGTTTTAAGAAAGTTTATGAATTTGTGTTGGGCTACATTCAAATCCTTCCTGGGTGCACGAGGCCCATGGGCCACAAGTTGGACAAGCTTGCTCTATAAGTACAGGTGTTAAATAGTTTTCTTAAAAGTTGCATCCAAAGTGTCTAAATATGTCCTTCATACTTGATAATAGAATTGTTTGAATAAACAAATCTATTAATAAATAGATAAAAAGAAACATTATCTATTGGAAGGCTTTATTTTTCTTTCTTTTTATTTGTCTTTCATCACCAAGTGTTATTAATAAAAAATGTAGTTTATGTTGTGTCATTGACAGAATTACTAATTAGATCTCAATACCTTTATTAGGAGCATGAGGCTTTTCATTTCAGTTACAAATTAGATTTGGAAGGCAACTAATTTAACATTTGCTTCCAGTCTGACCAAATAACTTATCAAAGCAAACCTTTCATAGATAACAAAATTATATGTTAAAAAATAACAACAAAAAACAACATCAGCAATCACAAAACAGGCAGAGTTTATGGAGAGTGAGCAAAAGCAAACAGTACTAGACAGTAGTCAACATTTAGAAGTATTGTCACTGAACTCAAGAGGTTCATACCGCTTGCACTCATCAAAACCAATGAAGAAACAAAATGGAGTTTGCAGCAAAGAAAGAAGAGGTTTATTTAAGGAAATGGCACCAAGCCCAGAGACACAGCTGTGCTAAAGCTTTTAAGACCCAGCTTCCTAGTGGCATGTAGGTTAGAGATTATATTGGGCAAAATCACAAGACAGGTGGGTTAGGGATTCAGGGTCATAGTTGGAGGTGAAGTAAGGGTAATGAATTCTTTCTTCAGGTCTTCAGTACAGTTCTGAGGTCTTTTCCAGAGTTCCTGTATCTGTTGTCATGGGATAGTAGCCAGGGGGCTGTTCCACCTTATGGCTCAGGAACTGAAACATAACTTAGGTCCAGATATTATTTTTAGCCTGCCAGAGGTCCTGACAGTGTGACCATTAGTCAGGTCCCCGAGACTGTCTTCTGCTGCTTTGGGGGTTGCTGATTATTTGGGGGAAAGGCCAGTTTCTGTGCGGTACATATAGAGTAAGGTGACCAGATTTTAACATTGGTAAAGCGGGACTCCATTGACCGAGGGGGAGGGGGTTCTTGATTAAAAATTTGGTCTATCTCCCACCGTTCCCTAGCTTGTCATGCATTCTTTCCAAAAATCAGGACTTTTTAAAAATGCCGCGGAATGCGGGACAAATTGTTAAAAATTGGGACTGTCCCGCCAAAAGCGGGACGTCTGGTCACCTTAATATAGAGAGAAATTTAATTTCTAGAACTGGGATTTAAAACTGAATCTAATCAAAGGCATAAAGATCCTTAGTTTCATCAGTGAATAGCATCAAGGGAGTTTCCTGTCTGCATATTTAACATCACGTGAAATTGAGGGTCATTACAACTGATTAAATTTAGTTTTAAATTCTATCTCTAGAAATCATCTTTCTCTATCCATTTCTATCTATCTATTATCTATCTATCATCTATCTATTTATCTATCTATCTATCATCTATCTATCTATCTATCTATCTATCATCTATCTATCTATCTATCTATGTATGATATAAATAGATATAATTGTAGATTATATAGAGATATGAATAGATATGGATATGGGTATAGATATGAATATGGATACAGAAATGGAAATGGATATGGAGCTACATAGAGAGAAAGATAGAAATATAAATAGCAATAGAGGTATACTTAAAGCTAGAGATAGATATATGAGGTCTGACAAGTAAGTTCACAAACTTGTCACTGTGAGCTTATGTTGGCATCACTGTACAAAAACTTGGTAAGATTTCATAACCTTGGTATATAGTGTCTCACAGCTGTGCTCATGTAGATGTCTGGGGGTGTCTTGCTGAGTGATTCATTATTGCTGAGATATTCATTATTGTTGCGTCTATTTGTGTGCTTTGGTGAGAATCTCAGAGCTTGAATTAGAGCAATACAAAATATTAAATTTCTCATTAAACTTAGCAAGAGTGGAAGTGAAATCGGGGACATGTTAGTCCAAGTTTATGAGGATAATGCCATGAAGAAAATGATAGTGTACAAATGGATTAAACATTTTTCTGAGAGAGAATGTGTCACTGATGAAGAGAGGTCAGGCTAGCCAGTAATGAGCAGAACTGAAAAAAATGCCTCGAAAATTTGTCAAATTGTGTGCCAAAGTCATCAGCTGACTGTGAAAAGCATAACAGACCAAGTCAATGAAGAAACAGTAAGAAAAATTTTCACTGAAAATTATGGCATAAGAAAGGTGTGTGCAAAAAGGTTCCCAAAGATGATCACCAATGAACAGAAACAAAGAAGGGTCAAAGTTTCCCAAGAGATTTTGGAGAGGCAAGATGATGTTCTGAGCTCTGTTATCATTGATGATGAAACATGGGTGTACCAATAGAACCCAGAAAAAAAGCAACAAAGAGCATGATGGAAGTCAGACAATTTTCCATGACCAAAAATGCTCTGTCAGTCCAAACCAAGAGTCAAAAGGATGTTGCTCACCTTTTCTGATGACAGATGGATTGTTCCTAATAAATTTGTACCAAGTAGACAGTCAATGAAGCTGACTACTTGGAAATGCAGAAAAGGTTACATAAAAAAGACAAAAACTAAACTTTTTGCTAACAACTTGTGGCTCTTGTATCATGACAATGTACCAGCTTACATGGCACTGTCTGTGAAGGAGTTTTTAGTCAGTAAACAAATAACTGTAATGGAACACCCACCCTTCTCACCTGATAATATGACCACCAATGACATATATGATGACATTGAGACATCAAGCATAATATGACAACAAGTCTGATGGTGATTCCAGAAAAAGAGTTCCAAAATTGCTTTGAAATGTGGACTAGGCACTGCTATCAGTGCATTGCTTCCCAAGGGGAGTACTTCAAAGTTGACTTTAGTGATATTCAGAAATGAGGTATATAGCACTTTTTCTAGGATGAGTTTGTGAACTTAATTGTCAGACCTCATATAAATGGTTGAATTTCATTAGACTATTTTAAAAAACATTTTTATTTAATACATGTTCAAAATATACTATATTTTTCCATGTATAAGACAATGCTTTTTACTAAAATTGTTAGACCAAAAATTGGGGGTTATCTTTTTTCTTTTTTTTCAATTGTTTTTTATAGACAGAGAGAGAGATAGAGATAGAGATAGAGAGAGAGAGAGAGAGAGAGAGAGAGAGAGAGAAAGGGCCCAGAACAGTTTCCATACTTGCACATCATTAGTTTTTCATATAGTTTCATTCCACAGCTGGGAGTGGGACTGTGCAAGGCAGGAACCAGGCTGGAGGCCTCCTGCATGGGAAGCATGGGGGTGGGGGTCATTTTATACAAGGGAACAACCTGTATATTGATTCCTTAATTTGGGGTTAGAAAAGTAAGGATCATCTTTTACATGGGTGCACCTTGTACATGGGAATATATGATAATCTATGTATGAAAGAAAAAATGTAAGAGTTACTATTGAATTCCAAAGACAACAAAGAATGATTTTGGATGTTCTGAAATAACATCCAAAGTAGTTATAAGAAATACCTAGATTTTCTTTTTAATTTTTTTTTTAATTTTATTATTTTTGACAGAAAGAGAGAGAGATACAGAGGCAGAGAGAGAACTGAACTGTGGGAACTCCCCAGTTCAGCATGTGGGTCCGCCTGGGCCAGAGCCGGGATTTGATCCTCGGTCCTCGGGGCTTCAAAGCGAGAGCTTAACCCGCTGAGCCATCCTGGCTTTCCCTAGATTTTGACGTTTGTATTTTGACAGCACACTTCAGGGAAGTTTTATTTTATGATGTAAATATAGCATCGTGAATTTGTTTTTTTAATTATAGAATTTATAATCACAGCTTCATCCTTTATGCATCTAGGTTTGTTCTTTCTCCAAACAGAAAGAGAGAGAGAGAGAGAGAGAGAGAGAGAGAGAGAGAGAGAGAGAGAGAATAAGATTTTAACAATTGCAACAGCAGTCTTTCTATTTGAAAAAAAAAAATGTTTCTCTTTTGATGATAAATCAGGACACACAACAAATCTTACTATATTCACTAAATATAGTAATCTTACTAGGAGTGTAGTATAGTTTGTGTTAAATCTCATTTTAGAAAAAGTGACCTACACTTTTTATATTGGTAGTGTTTTAAAACAATAAGCTCCATTTCATCAAAGTCCACACAATTGGAAAGGAGATAAAGCATAAAAAAAGCAATTCAGTACTTAGCACAGAGGGTGGAAACTGCTGTCAGTGTGATTGTACTTTGCTGATAGATCCTTTCAGAGGTGTAGTATTACTGACCCAGAAGAATCTGTTCTACTTGGCAAGCATTCTATCTTATACGTAAGGGCAGTGTCAGCATTCACATAAATGACAGTGTTCTGGGTATTATATTCCAAATAGCATATCAGGGTCAAAGCCCCAAATATATCAATTGCCTATTAGTGATGTTTGTAACGTATTCACAGAATACAAAGCTTTTCATAAAATTTTTCTTAGAAATAGCAAAAATATAAATACCACAATGGCATATGACCATTTTAAATGCACCCTAAAATATAAATGAATGGTTCTGTACTGGTAATTGGAAAGAAGGATATGGGTTAAGAAAACAAAGGGAGAATCAGCAATAATTGTACAGAAAAAAAATGGAAAAGAAAAAAACAAAACTAAAGGCATACTATAATAGTGCCAAGTAACCATAGAGGATTATACCTAGGACTAATAGTGTATATTAAAATAATATAAATTTTCTTGTAAGGAATTAGCACCTCTATATTCTTACCTATAGGCTATGAAACTTACTGCTTCCTTGATTAGTTCTCACAATCTTGGGAAATTAGTCTGTAAGGTCACCTCAAATTTCTGAGATGACTGAAGAAGCATTTTATGAAGCACTAAGCTCACTGCCACAGAAATCTTGAGAAAAACTTTGCCACATAAAACTTCTGTTTATATTTTCTCTTTCAAAATATACTCTCATACTTTCAATACTCTCAGTTTAATTATTTTAAGACTGCGATTTCTTGGTCTTACTCTTATTTCCCCCAAATTTAATGTCATCTCTTGTACATATGTATTTCTTTGTATACAGCAAGTTATTAAAAAAGTGTACAAGTTTCCCAAAGCAGCTAATGTCAGTACAGAGATGACTCAGAGTAAAACAGGGCAGAAAGTAGTTCCGAGACGATATAATTATAGAGGAGATACCGGTAAGCCAAGTGCAATGGCAGGAGATATAAGAGAATGACAGCAAAAAAAATTGCCTGTAAATTTAAACATTTGGATGACAAATACAACTTCCTCGAACTGACCAGAAGAAGGAATAGAAAATTTGTCTAGCCCAATATCTCTTGAAGAAATTGAATCCATTATTAAAAGTTTTACCAAAGAAACACTGGTCTCATGTTTCTTCCTAATAAATTCTTCCAAAATTTAAGGAGGAATAAAAGATTTTCCATATATGTCTCCAATAGCTAAAACAAGGCTTGCCAACTTCTTTCATGAGAAAGCCAATACAAAAAGAACATTCTGATTCCTAAAGAGTTAAGAAATGAATGGGCTTGTTAGCAATGTCCTTTAAGTCTATGTCTTCCGTTTCACCAGTAAATGATATTTAGCTCAAATCTAGCTCTGATACAAAGTAAAATAATAATTATTTTCTTTCTTATTGTTCTTATTGGTTTGGTACTGACATCTTTTCTTCTCTTTCCTTCCCTTTCTTCCTTTCTTTCTCTCTCTCTCTCTCTCTCTCTCTCTCTCTCTCTCTCTCTCTCTCTCTCTCTCTCTCTCTCTCTCTCTTTCTCATCATTACCACCAAAACCTAAAAAATTGATATTCATCAGGTATCAGGAAAAGTAATTAATGCCAGATTAGGATACCATTACCTCTGAATATTTTTGAAACTGGGAATCTGGTCAGGGTCTATACTATGGTTATATAATGTCATTTGGAATGCTAAAATAAAATAACAATTAAAGAGTGTGAAACAGAATGTAAAAAGGCAGACTCAACTAACTGTGTGATGAAGTTAGCTCATTTATATTTCATGTATCTAGTATTAAGCTACAGTAGATATGGGGAATTGTTTAAAGATAGATATTAGAGATGAAGATTAGAGATAACGAGAGCATCAGTTATAAACACATCTAAACATAGAAAGAGTAAATTGCTTAGGCAGGAAACATGCCCTAGATTGATGAATGTTATATAGGGTAGGACTCCTTTCCATTCCTCCCTGTATATTTAAGTATTTTATAGAACATGTTGGAGACTCATTTCTCTGATTATGATCACCAACTTCTAGTTATAATACATGAATGATTTTGATATAGTTTAACTTGTAGATATGTGTATATGAATTGTAAATATGCATCTGGACATATAAATGGTTTAAAAAAAATAAACAAACCTAGATGACTGGAATCCTAATCATGTATGAATGATTATCTCAGAAACTCCTCTCATTTTCTCATCTTTAATACCCCACCCCTTCCACAAGTTAACAGCTGTTTTGACTTTAGGCACCATATGTTACTTTTGTATGATTCTAGCAGATAGTATTTTCTGCCTGGCTTCCTTTTCTCTATATTATGATTATGAAGTACATTCAAATTGGTTGCTTCAATTATTTTTATTGCTTTAAATTGAAGTAGTACATGGCATGAAAAAGGAGAGCCAGAGAGAGAGTGAGAATGGGAAAAGAGAGGAGAGGAGAAGAGAGAAGAGAGGAGAGGAGAGGAGAGGAGAGGAGAGGAGAGGAGAGGAGAGGAGGACCAGGGATGTAAAGACCAGGTAAATAAGGATGGGACACTCAACAGTAACCTGACTGAACTCAGACCAAGAAATGGGACTCAGCAGATACCAGGTTCTGATCTTAGTGCCCACTCCCCTAATCCTTTTGATTTATATTTTAAAAGTCTAAAACTATACATGTAACTCCAGGGAAAAGAATCAAGTTACTTGGTTAACTGATACTAAGTCTGAAGCTTTTGTGGGCTAAAAGCTCAATTTACTTAAAAAAAATTGGAATATTAAAAAAATTATATTCTTGCACATTTGTTTCTTAATATAGCCTATAATTATGAATTGGAACATTATCCATATTTGTGCTTTTTTAGCTTTTTAGAAGACCTATATTATAAATGGAATATACACTTTTCTTCAAGAAAACCAGTGAGGAAGAGATGAGAGAATGTAAAGGAATTAAAAAAGAAAACCAAATTGGAGAAAATTTGCATATCTACATTACACGTTTGATATGACATTCAGACAGATTCCAGCTTCGGGATATGCTTTGAAAGTATGACAGAGTTTCTGCTTGTAGAGATTGGGATTGAAGCAAGTTTGCATGATTTAAGATAAAAGCAAAGTGAACTGGTAAAAGGTACATTGTTCTCAGTTAAACAAAGATTCCTATTCTAAGGCAGAAATAGGCTAAACTTTATTCAGTGCTGCCTGTTTCTTCCCATCCCTACCAAAGACTCTCTAATCTGATACCATATATGTCTGGTACCATAGTGAGACTAGTTTGAGAGAAATCAGTCTTTGCTGTTTAAATACACCACTTCACCCTGTTAATTTAACAAGGAAAGGAATGACTGTATCAATCAAAGCTTTCTCCTCCAATGTGAAACAAATTTATAAAAAAAGGTGCTTCAAAAGTAAAAAAATAAAATAAAGAGGGGTGGGGGGCAGTGGGGGAATGCCAGGATATCTCAGCAGGTTGAGCACTCACCTTGCATTTCTGGGGTTTGAGGATCGAATTCTGGCCCCAGCCCTGGCCCTGGCCCATGGGGACCCGCTTGCTGAACTAGGGTGTGCCCCCAGTTCAGTTCTCACAGGGGCAAACTCCACGTGGGAGGTCCCAGCCCAGTTCCTGCCCTGCACAACCCCATGCCCAGCTGTGGAATGAAACTACGTAGAAAACCAATGACGTGAAACTATGGAAACTGTTCTGGGCCCTCCAATTTCTCTCTGTCTCTTTCTCTGTTTCTCTCTATCAAAATCAATAAAAATAAATTTTCTAAAACAGGAAAGAAAAAGGGAGTAAAAGGAAAAAAAAAGGAAATAATATTATATAATTTTAGTTTTTTTAATATACAACTATATGTTATTTATATTCTAAGTTTTAACCTTGTGCATAAAAGAGAATCTTAATGTATTCTGAATGATTGGCCTGAAGCTGCCATTAGAGACACCTCTCTCCTAAAGAACAACTTCTTAGAGAAAGACTGTAACTATGTTTCTCTACTGTTCCAAGGAGGAAGGAGATGGATAAATTTTCATGTGCTGGCAATAGAAATTATAGAAAAGGCAGGAATACTAGAATTTCATCATCATAACCTAGACATACCATTAAAAGTCAAATGGCAAAGACTTGTAAATTAGAAATAAAAGAAAATATATTGAAATGAGGCGTAAGTTTTTTGTTGTTTATTGTTATTGCTTTTGGTTTTGTTTTTAAGTTAAGAATGTCATCCTATATCTTTATTTAGAAAAGACATTAGCTATACAATAAAGATTTTCAATATAGGAATATATAAGGGAAGCTGGATGGTTCAGTGGGTTAAGCGCTCACTTTGTAGCCCCAGGGATCGAGGATCGAATCCCGGCCCCAGTCCGTGCAGACTCATATGCTGAACTGAGGAGTGCCCCCAGTTCAGTTCTCACCAGGGTGAGACCCTGGCCCAGTTCCTGCCCTGTGTAGCCCCGTGCCCACCTGTGGAATGAAACTATGTGGAAAAACCAATAATGTGCAACTATGGAGACTGTTCTGGGCCCTCCCCCTTCTCTCTGTCTCTCTCTCTGTCTCTGTCTCTCTCTGTCAAAAACAATAAACAAAATTTTTTTTTTAAAGAAATATATAATCACTGAATTTGGGTAATATATGAGTGTAAAAATGTCATATTTGCTCATTCTATGAAACTCAGGAAATAAAACAAACAAAATAATCATTCCCAAGTGAGTATTTTTCTCAGCCATTTAAGAATCTACAATCAGATTTTTTAACATTCCAAAGATGTTTTTATCATTCTTAGAAATAAGAAAAGGTAGTTTTTGAATTAGAAATAGTGAAGCTGAAAGAGGGCATCAGAGAAAGAACCCACATATTTGAGAACATTTTAGTCAGTAATTAAAAAAAATTGATAAGTTTTTAAGATGATGGGAATGAGAACACTCTAAGTTATACATCATTTGGGCTAAGAACAGAAAGACCAAGATGCTGCTGACAAGGACTTTTCAAGAAAAGTCCATAATTAGAACAACAATTTCACAACTATATTTTAATATCATTTATATGAAAGCAATTGAATATGACAGTGACTGCCAAAGAGGACGAGTAAATAGGCAGAAAGAATATAAAAAAACAAAACTCCAAGGCTTAATAAAAAAAAGAAAAAAAAGAAAATTGTTATAAATGTTCTTTTACAATAGTTATTCTCACTATATGCCATTTTATAAAGAATATTAACAGAGTTTATAAATATTTTGGACATCAGTATACATATATTAGTTTAACTTATTGATATTTTGAGTCATTTAATTTAAAAGTACTATTTATAGGTTGCAGAACATATCCTTCATCTTCCTTTTTCTCAATTATTAGGTAAGAAAAACAGTAATGTGAACACTACAAAATTTGATAGAACTTCCAATTAATAAAAATTTATTCAGTTTGCCTTTGTTCTTTCACAATGAGCATTCAGTGAAATTAAGCACACCTCCCAGGTTATATCAACATTTGTTAATTATAATTTCTAGAACTCATTGTTGATGATAATAAATTATATTAGGAGATTAGTACTTACTTTAAATATTTTAAGATTACCAATAATATTAGCAGCGTTTGGTTTAAATATTGATAGTAGTATTTAAAAGAAAAACAAAAAATAACAAAAAAAAAAATCCCAAAACACCAAGAAGGTAATTAGGCATGAATTTAAAGTGAATTTTTCCTTAATGAGCTCATGATTATTTAATAGTATTTAGAGTAAATTTGATTGTCCTAATCTTTTATCAATGGCCAATTATATTTCTTACTACTGCTTTATGTTAGCTATGAAAAAATAGAAAACATATATTGTAATTATCAGATATTATATTAGGGATTTGTACATTAATTTTAGCTGAAAAAATATATATTCTTTTTTTTTTTTAAAACATTTAAATTTTTTCTTTTTTTAATTAATTTTATTTATTTTTATTTTTGACAGAGTGAGATACAGAGACAGAGAGAGAACTGAACTGGGGGAGCTCCCAGTTCAGCATATGGTTCCGCACGGGCTGGGGCCAGGATTCGATCCCCATTCCCCGGCGCTGCAAAGTGAGCACTTATCCCACTGAGCCATCCCGGCTTCCCCAAAATATATATTCTTAAGGGGAACTTCCTAGACTAAACTGTGCTTGATGTATAACTTTATCATAAGAGTTTAGATAGCTGTGTTATAAATCTTTGGGACACTTAAAAAACTTATATAATATTACCTCCAAGACTCAAAGATAATTTTAATTATTATATAAATTAGAAATTATCCAATGTCCAGTAAGTCTCCATTAGATAATGTACTGTTTCACACTATACAAAATTGAGAGCACCTCTGCTTCATTTGATATAATCTGAGAACTGTATTATCTCTTTTAAATTTATATGGAACAAAATTGAAAACTATGATTAATGATTATTGAATAATATTAACTGGAAATAATCATTATAGATTCTCCCATTTAAAGTAAAAATCCCAAAAGACATATTAATTTAATAATATTTTCACTGGATAAAAAATTAATGACAATACAGAGAACTAAAATGTTGGTGAAAAAAGAGGGAGAAAGAGAGAACTATGAATTTGGAAAAAAAAGGGGATTAATTTATCTTTTCCATGTATGTCCTTATCACAAAGTCATGCTGAAACTTAAGTGAAATTGAGAAATGCTAGCCTCTAATAGAGAAAGTTATTGTACTTATTATAATGATAATAAATTAAAAATTTTTATTTATGGAATAAAAAGCACCAGCATGTCTAAATAAAGGAAAGATTATTAAAATTTTATTTTCTTAGTAACTTTGTCTTGTAACCATTCAAACAGTATAATTCTTAGTTATTCAATAGCTTCATTGTATAAGAGTAACCAACTTGTAAAAAAATCCTTTTTATATTCTGAAATGTAGTTTTAGAGGGAAAAGGGTAGATATTGACTAAGGTTTTGAAGGCAAAGCTATATTTTCTGTTTCCCAAAGTTTGGGGAGTTGAAATAAAATAGGTTTTACAAAATAATTAAACTATTTGAGATATTTAGTTCAAAGTACACACAAGTGAATTTGAACTACTTTCAGCACACATTCAGAATTTACATTTAGATTTTTAAACAGTAACCACATAATTTAAAACTAATTGTTAGTGTTAGAAATAATAAAATCATTAACATGTTATTTTCACTAATTTTATAGAATGTTTAATATTTCTTGGGAAAAATTAAAATAATTTCTACCTCAAAAAGTCATACCTTGATCCTTAAATTATCATAAATCTGTTAAAATGACACAGAAAGTTTGTTTGTAAACTTTGATCATAGTAGCACTGAAGTCAATTCCCAACTACATATTAATAAAATAAATGAAAGGAACTATTCAGAAGTTTAGTCTTTCATTTAAGAAATATTTTTTGAGTGCAGTTTTACCAACAATAAAAAAAATATTTAAGGAATGGAAAATTTCAAATATGACTAAATTGAACAGCAACTTTATTCATAATATCTCCAAACTGGGGACTCGTATATCCCTCAACTAGTGAAGGGTAGGAAAAGGAAGGCACATTATACAATGGAATGCTACTTGAACCACCAAAAGGAACAAACTACTGATACACTCAAAAACATATATGAATTCTAAATGCATGTTTCAAAGTAAAAGAATTTCTAAAGATTTGTGTGTGATTCTATTCATATGACACTCTAGGAAAGGCAAAACTAGGAAGAAATACAGACCAGTGATTGACAAGTCATCAATAGCAATGTGGTACAGGGAATTTTAGGGTAAAGGTACTTTTTGGCACAAAACTGAGCTAAGACTCTATGACTCTATGTGTTTATCAAAACTGACATAATATACAACAATTTTCTTTTTTACTCTGATGATTAAAAAAAAATAACTCATGTGGGGGATAGATAAAATATAGACTGTGGCAAATGAATTTGTTTTTCAATAAATTAAAAAAATAAATTATAGAGTATGGGAAAAAAAGAAGCTGACCTATGTAACTAGAGGAAACATTTTCACTGGATACTGTAAAGCTAAAGACAAAATAAATTACACACAATATTTTATGCTCTAATAGGTAAATTTGTTTGAAGTAAGGACAGTTTAAGAATTTTGAAACTACTTTACCTGTAAAATAGGGTGGAAAATATAAGTGACTATAGACAAGGTTAGACAGGTTTCTCAACATGGGAATAGTAAGTCACAAATAAGAAAAAAAGACCGGATTAAATATGGGATGCTGAATGTGTGGTAGTGGTGTCAATACAGACTCATACATATATTATTAAAATACACATACTCATAGAGAAATAAGTATAAACAAATGTGAGTATTTGCATGTATGTATGAGATAATACACACATATATATTTCTTAGCTCTATCCACTAAACATCTCAACAGCAGTGAGCATACTAGTTCTCAAAGCTCAATCTCTAAATACCATACTGCAATAAAAGGGTTTTACAACTACTGCAAGAAAAATATAAAAGGAACCTGGAACCCTTTGTGGTGCTAGAAAGTGAGAAAGTGCTAAAAATAAAAGGAGTGGGTGGGTTGGTGAAGGCATGCTGAAAGGCACAGGCATTAATTGTCAATTATAACTCCATAAAACTGAGGAGGGGAGAGCTGCCAATACCTACAGTTGGAACAGCTTGAGCAACAAAACAAGTACAATAGCTTGGATTACAATCTGAAAATAAAATAAATATCCATGAATCCATAATAATTTAAATACATACAGAAGGAACAAAAATAAATAGGGAATGCATAATAACTTATCCTTATATATGCAGGTGTATTCCAATGATTAAATGCAACTCTTCTATAAATCTAAAAGTACATCAAAATAAAGTTTAAAAGTCCTATCCATGCACATGAATGTGTGTTTTTGTCTGACATATCAACTATAATTTAATTTGAAGAAAATATTTTGAATTCCACTTTTCGTTTATGCTCTGCCATTTCTGAAAAACATTTTTAAAAGGTCCAGAATAAATTGAAATAGAAAATATTTCCTTTTCTACCATAGTCACAGTCTTTGTCAGGATAATATATTGCTCTGTTCCCTTTTCCTTTCTCATTGATAATGTTGTCATGAACAGAGTTCATCTGAGGTCTAATGTGTTGAACTCCCCAAATGCTCCATATTTGAAATATTAAAGATTGATGTTTGTGCTTCTCATTATTCAGAATGCTGTTGGATGATATTTGCATTCCAGTTGATTACATGTTATAAAACCTGACATTTTTTAAAGGGTAGAAAATTGAAAAAAATAACATGAATATTAATTGTGGCTGTTGCCAAATTATGTTATGCAATCTCTTTGGTTTCCCTATAAGTTGGAGGATCCAGAGGTTTAACAACATTTTATAAAATTATAATATTTAGTAAAGAGTTTTACTGAGAACTTAGCTAGTATTTGGATCTCAGAGATGGGATGCTTTTATTCTTGTATACATTTCAGGTAATTCTGTACACCTGGAAACAATGTACTTGTTATCAACCAATGTCACCCCAATATACCGTATTTAACAATTTGTTTTCTACAAAACAACAAGAACAAAAAAAAAAACCTGAGTTCCACATATGACTTATCCCTAAAACTAACTAAAATAACTAACTAAAATAAATAAACAAACAAATACATACATACATACATACATACATACATACATAAAGTAATGGTTTAATCTTAACACTATCTGCAGCATATGCCAGCATTGTTGGAGCCAAAGTAATCACTTAGTCATAGAGTTTGCATTTTACCAACTCTCCATATTTTTGTTAGAAAAAGGACACATAAATTCTGACAATATTTACAGAAAGCTCAGTTGTGATGAATCATATTCAGAGAAACATTTTTTTGAAATGCCTAGAGCTCATTTTATATCACAAATATTCTACAGTAGATCCCAAATCAATCCCAGTGAGAAGCAAACTGAAATCTATTTTTAAAAATTTACATTTTATTTTTTGAGAGCAGTTTTAGGTTCATAGAAAAATTGAGAAAAGTATGTAGCAATTTCCTATACACCCACTACCCTACACATACACAGCCTCCCCTATTATCAACAGCTCCACCAGAGTGGTTCCATTTGTTATCAGATATATCATGATAGATCATCACCTAGAGTCTATAGATTACACTATGGTTCACTCTGTTGTTGTATAGCCTATGGGTTTAGCTGCTATGTCTTCATTACTATGGTATCACACAGAGTATTTTCATTGTCCTAAATATTATCTGTGCTCTACTTATTTATCCTTTCCTTACCCACCTCCTGGAAACCACTGATTTTTTTACTGTCTCCTTAATTTTTCTTTTTCTAGAATCTCACATAATTAGAATGAATCAGTGTTTATCTTTTCACATTTGCTTCTTTCACTTAGTAATACATATTAACGTTTCCTCTATCTGTTTGCATGCTTGATAGTCATTTCTTTTTAGTGCTGAATAATATTTGATTGTCTGGAATAATATTACAGAGTTTACTTATCCTACCTACTCTATGGTATCTTGGCTGCTTCCAAGGTTCAGCAATTATGCAAAGCTCCTATAAATATTCATGTGGAAGTTTTTGTATGGGCATACGTTTTTTACTCCTTTGGGTAAATACCAAGGAGAACAATTGTTGGTTGTCATAGTCAGAGTATGTTTAGCTTTTAAGAAACTGTTTAACTCTCTTCCTCATCTTATTTGAATTATTACCTTAAAACAGTGTATCACCCCTTTGACATTGAAACACTTCACTTGATTTCTAAGACAACACATGCTCTGGCTGCCCTTATTTGCTGCTACCCCCATCCCCAATGGTGACACGACTTAGTATTTAACACCTGAGCATCTTCTCTACCTATACGCTATGATTTTACTCTCCAGACCCTGGCTTTATATGAAGTTTATATGCTATAATCCAGATTCATGTTGAATAACCTTCTTGAAAAATCCATTTGGAACTTTAGTAAGCATCTCTAATATATTCAATAGCTTGACATCTCCACCACCCAAGATCTCCACTGCAACGGTGTCAATAGCACCTACTGATAGTAAAGTCTAAGCATGTTGGCATCATTCTGGTCAACTCTATTACTCCTCCATCCAATTTATCATCAAATAAAATGTTTTTGCTTTTGAAGTACATTCAGAATTCAGAAATGTTTTCATCACCTCCACTGCTACAAAACGGTTTATGTCATCTTAGTACTTCCCCTGATTAGTGCTATACCTCTTAAGTAGTTAACCTGTTCCTCACCTTCATTCATCTTCCTTTGGTTATCAAAAGAGTAGCAGCTAGGATGAACTCATAAACTATAAATCAGATCGTGTTTAACCTCTGTGCAAAACTTTCTTTTTCTTATCTCAAAGTAAAACCCATTGTGTCTTTACAATGACAGTTACAGCATCAGAGGGTTACCTCTCTGTCTTAACCATTACTATCCTCGCTTATGTGCTGCCCACTCCAGCAATTCTGCCTTCCTTCTGGTTTTCTTGATAATCCACACACACTTCCACATAGCACTTTTGCCCTTGCTATTCCCCCAGAATTGTACATGATTTTCTCCTTCATTTTGATCTAGTCTTTCTGTAGAAGCCATCTCTTTAGTGCATGATTTTATAAAGCCTGTTTAGGGAAGCCTGGATGATTCAGTGGGTTCAGTGCTTGCTTTGCAGCCCTGAGGGTTTGAGGCCTGAGTCCCAGCCCAGTCTGTGCAGACCCATATGCTGAATTGGGGCCAGCTTCTTATGTGTGGAAGGGCCCTGGCTCAGCTGTCAGCTCATGGGGGCATGCCTCCCATGAGGGAGGCCCCCGGCCCAGTTCCCACCCTGCGCAGTTCCCGCCACCTGTGTGGAACGAAACTATGTCAAAAACTGATGACATACAACTATGAAGACTGCCTGAGGCTCTCCCCCTTCTCTCTATCTCTCTCTGTCTCTGTCAAAAACAATAAAATAAAAAAAAAAAAAAAAAAGACTGTTTAAAATTGTGGGTCCTTATCCTAGCCCTAGCACTTTTTACCTTTACTTAATTTCTTTGCATAGCCATTATCAACTTCTGATGTACTATACTACTTTGTTATATTTTTGTCTATCTATTAAAAATGTATATATTATAGATTGATTTTCTTATTTGTTCTTTGCTATATATTCATATATAGTCCAGTTCCTGGATTACTGTAAGTACTCAGTATTTGTATTAGTAATAAAAACATATTTTGGTATTTGAACAATCACATAATTTTCTCTTATTTAAAAAAATTTAAAGGGTTTGTTTCAGTTTTGCAATATTTTTTTTCATCTAATATAAATCTGAGTTTCACTTAATACTTATACAGAACTTAGCCCTAACTAGTCATTAATAGTTATCAATTACATTGGCTAATACTCAGGGAGTATTCCTCAGAGGAGGAATGAATCACATCAGCCAGCAGTAGGAAAGAAAGACCATTGCTCTCTTCCCAAGCAGGGCATGGCACCTCAATTTTCAGCTGTTCCTTCTTCAAGGTGGATAGATCAGCCAGAACGAGTTTTGAATGTTTCATATTAATGTCCTATATTTCACAGTTTATCTTTCTAAAATCAGTTGGTATTTTATCTCTTTTCTCTATCATATTTCATATTTAGGCTATCCCTGGTCTAAAATATTTTATATACAAACAAACTAAAGTTACTGAAATTAAATATATATATATATAACACATTGTTTCTTCAACATAATACTATTTGTTTCTGCAATTTGAAATTCTATCTCCATTGGGCTCTTCTTCTCCCATACAGTTAAAAATATTTACCTGAGGATCTAAACACTATAAGCAGGGGTTTCCAACAGGGACAGAAACAATGTTGCCCTCAAGGGGACATTTGGCAATATCTGGAGAGTTTCAGTTGTCATATCTGGTGTGTGCTATTGTCACTTATTGAGTTAAGGTGAATGATACGCTAGATGTCTTTTAGTACATGTGATGGCCTTTCACAACAAAAAATTTCTGTCCCAAAATGTTAGTAGAGCCAAGGTTGAAAAACCCTGTACAACAGCACTTAAACAATGAAAACCTTCAAAAATAATTTTAATGATCATCTGTTTTTTAAATATATGCCATTCAATAATAAAAAAATTTACTGATAAAGGGTGTCCCAAAATTCACACAAGAAGTAATTTTGATAGAAAACACAGGTTTATAATTAAAAATTGTAAATTTTCATTGCTCAACAATGAAAACACATTGTTCTTTTGTGTAGCGCTCCATTTTTAATAACCCTGAACTGTCAGCTGTCACACTTTTTTATCGTTGGCTACACTTTACCGCACAAATGACGCAAAATTCAAATCTTGCGTGAATTTTGGGACTATATATATATATATACTGTTCCAAGTCAAATACTTGTGACAGAGAAAGATAAATTGTAATAGAGAAGTTCAGTTAAATCATGTTGTTCTTAGAATAAATTCTCTTTTAATTCTGTTGTTTTATATGATTTGTTGGAAAAGAACTGTTTTAAAACAATGAATTACAATTGCTCAAATATATTACCATAAAATATTTTCAGTTGAACATTGTGCTTTTTAAAAACATTTTACACCTAGACATGAAATTTCAAAAGTATCGTTAACCTGGAGCAGGTGAAATCTGAGCATTTGGCAACTAATCTACAATATTCTCATTCATGCACAACCAGCTGCACTTCTCTTGTTACAGGTTTTTAAAAAGTTATCAAGACCTATAATTTAGGTATGATATTGAATTCATTTAATGTTATGAAACATTAGAATAAAAATACATTTACCTATTTCTCTTCTAATCACTTTCCATATCCTTTTCTTTCACAGCAAATTAATCATATTTCCTTTCTAGTTTTCATGGAATTCAGGTAAACATAACACAGTGAATCACAATTATTGACAATATTTTAATCCATATATGAAGAATTCCCATATTTCTGAAAATATCTAATTAAGGATATTGTTTTCTCTGGTTTTTTTTTGTGGACTTGGAGGCCAAGTCACTAACTGAAAATTCTTTATTTCCTGCTACTTAGTAATCTCAATGATTCTTTCAGTAGTGTAGGGAATCTATCTATATCTATATCTTTATATCATCTATATCTATATTTATCTAGCCATATCTTACAATATTCTCACTCTGAATTCAAATCCCATAAAAAAGTCAACAATATCAAGACTAAAATGTCAGCTTTATTCCTGATAAAAGTTGGTTTAGGGATGTGATGATTTTCTGGAAGCAGGTGACCTTGTTAACGCCCCTCACAATATTGTAGCCCCTGTCCACAATTCAGATCTATGCTACATAACTAATGTGTATGTTCATAATTTATGTATATGAGGGCTGTTGGAAAAATCCAGCCATAAATGCCGGTTTTTCATATTACATGGCTGGACACTTTCTAGACATCCCTCATATGTATCTTAGTTTGTGAAATTTTTGTATAGACTAAACATTAGTAAATATGCCTTGCAACCCTCTCCCCCCACCCACACACATACTCTATCATTATAAGTAATTATATTTGCGCATGTTTCTGGATGATATGACAATAACAAAATTTGCTAAATAAATACAATGGAAATAATAATGTACTTTGTATATTTTAGAAGTTAATTTAATAAACAGGTCTTATACCTACTACTTGGAAGATGATCTAAAGCACTCTTTGAGAATATTAAGATAATTAGGAGGTAAGTTATTGTACTAGAAAAGTTTATATTTAAGAGGTGACCATAAAGTTGAACCTCTAAAAATAAAACACATAGAATGTGTTAAATAATGATGAAGTTATAAATAAAATGTATAGCTACAGAGAGAAAAGAGAGGTCATTCTGTCTACAGAGGTTCAATAAAAAGGTTAGTAGTGAATGAATTGTCACTCAACCAATACCAGGCTGAGAGACAAAGAAAGTTTAGAGAAAGACAGTATAAGAATAGAGGAAAAATTAGCACAGTTTATGGAATCAGCAAATGTAGTGTTTGTGTGGGAAACATTTACTCATCAATGGCTATGAGGGGAAGGCATTTAACTTTCTAAATTTGCTTCAGACTACTTTCTCTCATTATTTCTTCTCTCTAGCTTCACAAATTTACAGGGCTCCTTAAATCCATGCTGTTTTACCTCTAAGAATTTAGCATTAATTTTCTCTCTACTTGTTTGTAAATATTTTGAATTTTTTAGAGATAGTCTAATATTATTCTTGCTCTTGGAAATATTAGAGCAGATAAGTAAAGTTTTGGAAAAAAATACTATTACGATTAATGTTTTATTCATTTAAGCAAATCATGCCATGTCACATATTATTTAAACTTTACATTTCATGAAGCAGGTATTTATTTTCTGCATGTTTAAAAGCATATACCTGAGACTCAAAACTAAAGCAAATTATTTTGTGAGGGAATTCATAAATTGCAGGGCTCAGATTTAAACTCTAAATTTCAAATAGACATAAAGAAAAGAAAAGAAAAGAAAGAAAGAGAGAAAGAAAACTTTAAAGAAAGACAAATTTTCATTGAAATAAAACTCTATCAGAGCAGTGGCATTTGGTCAATGTATTTGCTCCTTAATCTCCTACTGTGATTAACTCAGCAGAATATAAATAGTCATTTTTTTTTTCAAATTCAATAGATAGACACTTTTGTGTGATTGGGGGAAAATATGGATTCAAGTCAACTGAATTATACATTATTATTCTGAAAATTAAAAATCATATTAATCCTCCATTTAAATTTGGCATGTTGAAATAAGTATTACACATTCAAAATGATACAACTTCATGTGACTAGGTGATATTTTCAAGCCCAATGCCAAGAACAGGACATATTTTTGACAGAAGGAATGTTACCATTTTAAACTCAGAAACATCATTATATCTAAATAAGTCATAATATTATTTTATAAATGTATTATTAAACATAAGCACATAGTGAGTCACATATAAAGTGTAAAATGATTATTATCACTAGGTTATTTAAAAAAATATTTTAATTTTTTTGAGAAAAGATGAGGAAGAGGGAAAAAGGAGGAAGAGGGGAGAGCCCAGAGCAGTCTCTGTAGTTGTACTTTATTAGTTTTGACATGGTTTCATTCCACACAGGTGGATGTGAAGCCATGAGGGGTGGGAACTGAACCGGGAGCCTCCTGCATGGGAGGTGAGAACATTTACCACCGAGCCATACCAGCAGTTACCAAATGCACTGCAGTTCAACATATGGGTTTGCACGGGCAAGGGCAAGATATAGAACTCTGAACCTTGTAATTGCGAGGCAAGCGCTCAACCACTGAGCTATCCTGGAATCCCACTAGAAGATGTTCTTTACTTAATGTCAATCTTTCTTTTTTTTTTTTTTTTCTAACCACTAAAATCCATCATTCAGTATGGATTTTGCATGTAGAAAATAGGAATTAAATTTAGTTTTAATATTCAATAAATTTAAGAGAATCATAACACATTTTGATTCTCAATTACACCTTTGTTTTTTTTATGAACTTATATATGTATTTTATATATAATACTTTAAATTCTTTTTGGAAGCAAATTAATTGTAAATCAATACACAAGTAAACAGTAACATGAAAACCAAGTAAATCTAGTGTTCATTTAAATTTAAGGTTCCTCTGTCTGAGATGGGTGGGAACCTGGGGTGAAAGATTTAGGCCAAAACTTTTTAGGCAAAAATTGGCCTGTTGGGGAAGCCGGGATGGCTCAGTGGGTTAAGCGCTCACTTTGCAGCGCTGGGGACTGAGGATCGAATCCCGGGCCCGGCCCCGGCCTGTGCGGACCCATGTGCTGAACTGGGGAGTTCCCCCAGTTCAGTTCTCTCCCTGTCTCTGTATCTCTCTCCTCTCTCTCTCTCTCTCTCTGTCAAAAAATAAAAAAATAAAAATAAATAAAAAAGTAAATAAATAAAAAGAATACAGTAGGAAAAAAAACCTTAAAAAATAAAAATGGCCTGTTACTTTCAGAGTGGGCAACTGATCTGGGTAATGAGAGAGCAATCAGAGTTAAATTGAAATCAAGAACCAGACCAGCTTTCTAAAAAGGCATCAGTCTTATAGGTCTGGCTATAAAGTTATAAAATCCAGGTATGTGATAAAAAGATACAAACTGGAGATTCAAGAAAAGTTGGAGATTTCAACATGGAAGGGGAAGGTGAATTCTTGAGAGACTTTGAATGACTAGAGGAGATTTGTAAGAACCTTCATATATCATGTATTGGTATGAGGAAGGGAGATGGTTAAAATAAACATGGATAGAATGTATATTTATATGGTTCATTAGTGGTAAGTTTAGAGGCTAGAGTATTTTAGGAAGGACTGTCCTGTAACAGAATTGCAAACATCTTTTAAATTGAATTAATAATAGGCTATACATTTTTGGAAATACTATTAAGTTAATTTCTGTTAAAAAAATATAACATCTCACTGATTTTTATAATGTTAAAGAATTTAACAAATACTGGTTGTACATCTACTATGTGTCAGGCACTGTACAACGTCTGTTTCTCACAGATCCTAGATGGTAAACAGGATGTGAGATGAATCCTGCTGTTCTCCAATTGGTTCTCAAGGAAGTGCCAGTGACATTTCTGTCACTGTTGCACTGAGAGTGGGTCAGAAAACAGAGAGAGAGGATCATTGTCTCATTTGGTGGGTATCAAAGAAAGGAGGGGGGTAATGTTGAGTTCTGAGTTGAAAAAAACCAGTAAAATGTGTTGTTTTGTTTGTAGAGAAATGCAAAGATTTTGCCAAGAGTTTAATAAGACAAAGCAAAACAATTAAATTGTACAGAAAAATTCTCATTTCTCATGAATCTAAAACCATGTTTAGCTGAATAAATGCCATGTGCCAGAAATATTGGTAAATGAATTCTTATGACAAAACTCTGCCACGATTCCCTGTCAAAAATCCCTGTCCTTATGGTAATATGTAGCTTATCTGTCCTTTATAGAAGTTTTAGAAGAAAGACTTTTAAATGGGTATATATCATATAAAAAATAGAGGCATTTATCACTAGGTTTTTTCCAATGACAGCCCTCATATATTTTACTAAAGATACATGTACTTGGTACTAAGTAGTGACAGAACAAATATGCAGAAATATATTGAATGCTTATTAACTTGTGGACCTATGACTGTTATTCTAAGAGTGCCATGGATCTGTGTGGATAGAGATCGTTCTTTAAGTAGAAGAAAAGACTCTGTCTAACAAAAGAATTTAAAATATTCCATATGATCACATGATCATAGTAGAAATAAACATTTTGATTCACAGAGAGTTTTATACACTATGAATTGGTATGGATTATATGGTGTTAGTTAGCCAGAGCTGCAGTATTTGATACATATTTTTGCAGGCATAGTTAACAAGTATATATTAAATTTTTTTTTTTTATATCTTTTTTATATTTATAGAGAGTAATTATTTTATCTTCAGTGCATATTTATTTCTATTTTACTTTTGACAGATAGAGAGAGAGACAAAGACAGAGACAGCCAGAGAACCGAACTGTGGGAACTCCCCAGTTCAGCATGTGGGTCCTGCCTGGGCCGGAGCCGGGATTCGATCCCCGGTCCTCGTGGCCTCAAAGCGAGCGCTCAACCCGCTGAGCCGTCCCGGCTTTCCCCCAACAAGTATATATTAATAGTCAAGATTATTCCATATACTTTCTAGTGCAATGTAAATATTAATAGCCAAAATCAAATTTTTACAGATATCATTTTGATATATTATAATATATTACTATATAACTATCCAAAAACTATATGTATATTTATGGCAAGAAAATACAATTACATGTCATTAAATATTATTAAGTAAAATAAATCATATATATATAATATGTAAATATTATATGTGTATATAATGTATATACACAAACACCTATAATCAATCTGTAATGGTAAATACCTAAACTGAAAAATATTACCTCTAAGTGTATGGAGGAGTTATAAACATTGTTTTGTTTTTTGTGTTTATACCATATTTTTAATTTACATACTGTGACTGATATTGCCTGTGATAAAATGTCAATAAATTAAATATCCTATTTCTTAGAATAAGCACAATCACACAAACAGAATTCTGTTTTAATAAGCATTTTTAACCCTCTACATATAGTATTTGTTATTTAGCATTTGAATGTTAAATAAATTCAGTCACCATCATAAACTTACCTTCAAAAAAACCCAAAGAACTTTCATAGTGTGATATACAGTAGAATGACTGAGATAAAAATTTAGACTTCATGTCTTTTTTTTTAATAAAAGAATTTTAAAAGTTAAATAATTATTTTAAACTTTGATGTGTAATCCACTATATCAGTATTTCCCAATCCAATAATACCACCTTCAGCTGGGAACTTGTTAGATAAATTTTGAGGCACAACCCAGATAGATATCAAATCAGAAATGTGGTGTGTGGAGCCCAACAATCTGTGTTTTAATAAACCCTGAAAGAGATTATAAAGGATGTTAAGTTTGAGAGTCACAATCTGCAATACTGTATGGGTATACCTCAGAAATCCTGTGTTCTGGGTTCCAGACCACCACACTAAAGCAAGTATCACAATAAAATAAGTTAATATTTTCACTGGTGAAGGGTCTTGACTTCAATTTGTAAAAAGCACAAGTATGACGTGCAACAATACTAAGTCCAAGGACTTAAGGTAAGAGCTTCAGCAGCTTCCACTTGTCTAAATTCATAGACAGCTCATTATAGTTAGGCTGACCAGATGTGGCATTTTATTTTATTTTTAAAGATTTATTTTTATTGCTTTTGATAGAAAAACACAAAGAGAGAAAATAGGGTGAGGGCCCAGAGCAGTCTCCATAGTTGCACATCATTAGGTTTTCTGAATAGTTTCATTCCACAGGTGGGCACAGGGCTGCACAGGGCAGGAAGTAGCCCGGGGCCTCCGGCATGGGAAGCTCACCCTGGTGAGATCTGAGCTGGGGGGCACACCTCAGTTCAGTGTATGGGTCTGCATGGAACAACGGTCCTGTCCCATTTCAAACAGTACGTATGGTCAGCCTAGTACCACTGGACTAAATTTAAGGTATCAGTAGGTTGACTATATGTACCATTTGAAACTAGACAGTACCATTGTTTCCTGCCCCATTTAAAATGGTATTTCTGGTCAGCCTAATTACAGTAATAACTTATTTCGGATGCTACCTTGAGTGCTATGGTCTAATCATTTTTTTTTCTTTCTCTCAAAACCTTCCCAGTTAAATACTTCTTAATATTTTAATTACTGAGTAATGTTTGCTCAGAGAGATTATGTATTTTAAAAACATGATTCATTTTTAAGAAACAAATTTTTTTCTTGGTAGATTAAGTGAGATGATTCAAGCAAGTAAGAAATATTGATAGGCTAAGAACATATAAATCCAAGAGTCCAATTGAAACATCAAAATTACAAGTAGATATGCAGAGAGAACATCTCAGGGAAAATAATGCAAATACTATTTAAATTTATAAAATGCAAAATTCTAGAGACCTGATAAGGCCATCCTATGCAGGTGTCAGTGATTTGTGAATTAAAAACGAGGCCTAAGGAGCTGTTAAGGCACTCCAGTTAAGCTCACCTGAAATCCTTTTGGGAAATTGGCAGAAGTGAGTAATGAATAAATGAATAAAATTTAAATACTGAGTTAAGTTAATCAGGTCAACAAAAAAGCCAGAAACTAAAGTAAACTCCAGCAAGTGGCAAAGTGATATGTGTAAAAGGCAGCAAGGGACAGGAGTTCGTCTCATTTGGAAGACTACATACCTCTATAGTATCCGCATTTATTATCACCACCGCCTGAATTCCTGGTTGAAGCCTGTAAATTTAAAAAATATTTTTGTTTAACTGAAAAGTTTGGAGGGAGGCAGGGCACATCAATTCTTTTTGACTAATCACTGTTTCTAGGAATTTTCCTAGTAACTGTTTTGAGCTATTAATATAATTAAAACATCGATTTACAGTAAAAAGAAATTTCTTGTAGCTTTTATTTATCTTTTTATTGTAAAATTTATTAGGGTTACATTGGTTAGTGAAAATTACATAGGTTCCAGGTGTACAACTCTACAGTACTTTATCTATGTGTTACAATATGTGTTGCTTTTATTATGCTTTAGAGCAGGTGTGGCCAATCTTTTGGCTCCCCTGGGCCACATTTGGAAAAAGAATTGTCTTGGGCCACACATAAAATCCACTAACACTAATGAAACCTGATGCGCTAAAAAGGAATGCAAAACAAAAATCTCATACTGTTTTAAAATTTACGGATTTGTGTTGGGTTGCATTCAAAGCCATCCCGGGCTGCATTCGGCCTGCGGGCCACCAGTTGGACAAGCTTGCTTAGTGTCACCCCGTGGAGGATTGTTTTCCACTGTGCTTTATTCTTGACCAGAACACAATGTAAGCTTATAGCATCTCTGCAAAAAATCCCATAAACCACAGTTCTCATACATATAGATATGTACCTACACATTTAATGCAAACTTTACTTTTTATAAGTCACTTTAATTGCATTACAATGTTTTGCCAGAAAACCGAGTTGGGTTTGTGGCTCAGTTCATTGGGCGATCAGTTAATTAAGCCACAGTTATGACTTTGATTTATTTTAGAGTGAGTTTTTCTTTCTTGGGTATTCCTTCTTCTAGGGAAGCTGACTTGTTTATTGTATACTATTGTTTTTCACAAGAAAGCAAGACAGTTAGCTAGATCAAAAAATCGCTTGTTATAAAACCAAACCCAAGTATGTGTTCTATAGTGGGCCATTCATTATAGTAGAGCAGAGCCCATCCTGAGTCACATTTTCAGGCATTCCTGGGCATTCTGTTAGGTCTACATGACACTCCCTCCTTTTCTCTCATCACCACCTTGTTTCCTAACTACTTCCTCTGGGCTTATCCCCTCATGTACTTCCTTTCTCAAAAATCTCATGCCCTCTGCAATGATGACACTATTTATTTGAAAATATCAGGTAGACATTCATTTTGACTTTTATTATGTACTGTGATTGCTTCTAACACCATCATAGGGGAAAGGGGAGTAAGTCATCTTAATATACCAAAAAAAAAAAAAAATGCCTCCTGATTGAGGAAAACACAAAAAGTTTATATGCTATTGTCATTGCCATTATTCAGCCATTATCCAACTTTCACTTTATGTTTCTGCATTAATTTGTCCAAATAAAAGAAGCAGCTGGTGCTCATAATAAACATCTTAGGGAGAGAAGCTATAGCATTTTACTGAAGAAGTTAAGATTAGGCAGATAGCAGTAAATCTAAGTTTCCTTTTGGTTAGGAGAATTAAGTACATCTGTCTATACTCTCTCTCTTTTATACCCCATACTCAAACAATTAGCAAATTCTAATGATTCCAATGTATTAAAATTCAGTGCAAAATGGAGACCGTGCTTGAAAATTCCCTGAGCAGACAAAACCAAATTAAGCCACACAAGCACATCTAATTTAGTTTATTTTGCAAAACAAGTGAAGCTTGAGTCACTTCTAGTAAATGACTCTAAAAATGATAAATGAAACTTAAGCTGCTCCCAAAATTGTCATGAAGTTTTAACCAATGCTCTATCATAGGGTAACTATTACAATAACCAATCACTGTAAAGAATAAACAGCCTCCACATTTTCCCTCTATAAACCAACCCATAACAATATACCTCTGAGCCTCATTCCACTATTGGTTTCAGATCTCTCAGTTCAACTATTTTTACATGCATTAATTACTGTTTTAGTGATCTGGTGGTTTTAAATTTGCTACGTTTAGATTTTTGACACTTATAAACAGATTCAGTAATCAATCACTTGACATTATCTCTGCCCAAACCATCCTGCCCTGCTGTGAGAATGCTTAGACTTTGATTTTGTCAATATATTCAATAATCCACTGCCCTTACTATCTGCTCTTTATAGTACAGTAAATAATGATCTAATGATTCTTTTAAAATGTTAATTAATGCTCAGAAGTCTCTAATGATTCTCATTTTTCTCAGGGTAAAGCCCAAGTGTAAATATGGCCTTCACAACTTCCATAATCTTTCCAACCAACCCCCAGCTATTTGAGTTTAACTCTACCTCATTCACTCAGCTTCTTACCAGGGATGCATCGCTCATGCGGTTTCTTCCTAAATGAAAAATATTGAAATATTAAGAATATTAAAAAGGATATTTTATGACTTCATTGATTAAAATATGAATATGTTCTTTCTCAATATATTCGTGTGTTTTTCTTCTGAAAATAAATGAAAATACATAATATTGTGGGTGCCAAAAAGGTACCGTAGACTTCGGACACTCCACCTGTAGTGCCAGGTGGGCCTTGTTCCTGTTTTCTGGTAATGTAAAATACTTTATAGTTGATAAGAGCCAGATGAAATGCGATGCCTTCAAATATCCACAGGTGTGTTGTAAGGAATAACTATATTTCTTAAAGATTTATTTTTATTGTTTTTTGACAGACAGAGAGAGAAAGAGAGAGAGAGAGAGAGAGAGAGAGAGAGAGAGAGAGAGAGAGAGAGAGAGAGAGAGAGAGAGAGAGAGAAGGGGGAGGGCCCAGAGCAGTCTCCATAGTTGACATTAGTTTTTTCCATATAGTTTCACTCCACAGGCGGGTACAGGACTGCGCAGGGCAGGAACTGGGCAAGGAACCTCCCGCATAGGCCCCGGCAAGAACTGAACTGGGGGCATTGGCAGGAACTCCAATGAAGATAAGAGAGAGTGAGGACGTATGAACAAGTACATTTACAGAGGGGTAGGGTGGAGTAAACAAGAAAAAGGTGTGTGGGAATTTTTTTGGTGCATTTGAAGGTCAGAGAGAAGGAGAGGAAGGGGAGTTTGTGGCAAAGAGAGAGAGAGAGAGAGAGAGAGAGAGAGAGAGAGAGAGAGAGAGAGAGAGAGAGAGAGAGAGAGAGAGAGAGAAAAGAGGAGGGCCCAGAGTAGTCTACATCGTTATTCATCATTAGTTGTGACATGGTTTCTTTCGACCGGGTGTATGTGGAGCAACACAGGGTGGGAACTGAACCGGGGGCCTTCCCCATGTGAGATGAGAAAATCCACCTCTCTCCCAGCATTTACCAGGGCTCCCAGGCAAGCACCCTACCTGCTGAGCTGTCCTGACATCCGAGAACTGAGAGATCTGAAACCAATAGTGGAATGAGGCTCAGAGGTATATTGTTATGGGTTGGTTTATAGAGGGAAAATGTGGAGGCTGTTTATTCTTTACAGTGATTGGTTATTGTAATAGTTACCCTATGATAGAGCATTGGTTAAAAGTGGTTACTTCATGACAATTTTGGGAGCAGCTTAAGTTTCATTTATCATTTTTAGAGTCATTTACTAGAAGTGACTCAAGCTTCACTTGTTTCACAAAAGTTTTGAAGTTACAGTATGTGATGTTTTATTCTATAGGTCTCTTCTCCCAAAGTTCTTCCTTGGCTTCAATAATGAAGAAATGTCCCAAACTTCAGCATTCCTTATCCTCTTCACTTGTCTTTTTGTTTTTTAAATCTGACAGATTTTATTTCCATTTATTTTGTTTAATCCATTGCTTCTCCAAACAAGAATGAGCGCTATATGAGAAAAGGTGTGTTTTGGGCATTTGTTTTCCAACTCCTAAAATACAGCTTCAACTAAGCCAATCATGTAATAGATGTTCACAAAATAAATCATCTACTAAAATTTTATGCAACTGGAATAGAGTGAGGTAGTTCTTACAAAACTGAACTGCTTACCATACTCTCTAGCAATTGCAGTCTTAAGCATATTGCAAATAGAAATTGTTGTCATAATTTTATTTATGCTGCTGTATAGAAACACAATTGATTTTTTGTACATTGATATCTAAGGGTGTCGCAAAATTCACGCAAGATTTTAATTTTGTGTCATTTGTGCGGTAAAGTGTTGCCAACAACAACAAAAAAGACAGCGTGACAGCTGACAGTTTTCAGGGTTATTAAAAATGGAGCACTACACAAAAGAACAATGCGTTTTCATTGTTGAGCAATGAAAATTTACAATTTTTAATTACACAACCTGTGTTTTCTATCAAAATTACTTCTTGCATGAATTTTGGGACACCGTTTATTTATCCTACATTAAATATATATCTTTGCTGAACTAATTTGTAACTTCTAATAGTTTTTTGTTTTGTTTTGTTTTTTAATGAGTTTCTACATATGAGATCATTGCATCTGCAAGCACAGATAGTTTCACTTCTTCATTTCCAAACTGGATGAATTTTATTTTTACTTTTGTTGTCTGATTGCCCTTCCTAGGACATCTAGCTAAATTAAAGTGACAAGAGAGTACATTTGTGTGTGTGTCCTGTTTCTGATCTCAGGTGGAAGGTATTTTCTCATCTTTTCACCCTTAATTAGCTGTGGGATTTTTATAAAATTCTTTTATCAAAATGAGTGTGTTTCCTTCTATTCCTAGTTGGTTGATTGTTTTTATTTATTTTTTTTTTCCCAAGATTTATTTTTATAATTTTTGACAGAGAGAGACAGAGAGACAGAGACATAGACAGAGATAATGGGGAGGGAAGGCCCACAACAGTCTCCATAGTTGCACATCATTGGTTTTTCCACATAGTTTCATTCCACAGGTGGGCGCAGGGCTGCACAGGGCAGGATCCGGGCTGAGGACTCACCCCGGTGAGAACCAAACTGGGGGCACTCCCCAGTTCAGCATATGGGTCCTCATGGGCCAGGGCCGGGATTTGATCCTTGGTCCCTGGGGCTGCAAAGTGAGCTCATACCCCACAGAGCCATCCCAGCTTACCCCCTTTTCATTTAAAAGTATAGATTTGTCAATTTTCTGGATCTATTTAAGTAATATGGTGAGTTGCATTGATTGATTTCCATATGTTAAATCAACCTTGCATTTCAAGTATGAATTCGACTTTGTCATGTTGTATAATATTTTTTACAGGTTGCCTAAATTTGGTTGTTAGTATTGTTGTGTTAATAATTTTTGCATCTAAAAGGTATTGATCTGTAGTTTTGTATTTTGTTTCGTTTTTTCTTATGATGTTTTTGTCTGGTATAGATATTTTAAAAAAAATTGATCTTATAGAATCCACAGGGATGTATCCCACCTCTTCTAATTTTTGGAAAAATATAAGAAGGCTTGTTATTAATTTGTCTATAAATATATGGTAGAAATTACTAAGCTATCTATACTCAAATCTTTTATTGTTGGATTCTTAATTAGTAATTCAATTGTTTTACTCATTAGCTCTATTTAGATTATCTGTTTCTTCTTGAGTCACTTTTTATATTTTGTGTCTTACTATAAACTTGTCCATTTGAGTTATCTAAATTGCTGGTATACCATATTAATAGTAAGTAGTCTTTTATTTTCATAGCATTCCTCTTTGGTTTTGTAATGTCAGTAATGAGGTCCCTGATTTTAATAATGTGTATCTCTCGTCTCTCTTGCTGTCTTGCTTTCTCACTCTCATTGCTTAGTAAAACTATTTAAAATTTAGCCTTTTTTTTTTTTTAAACCAAACTCTGGTTTTCTTGATTTACTATATTTTTCTATTCTCTATTTCATTAATTTCTTTTTTTTTAATATATTTTTATTTATTTATTTATTTATTTTTTGACAGAGAGAGAGATATAGAGACAGAGAGAGAACTGAACTGGGGGAGCTCCCAGTTCAGCATATGGTTCCGCACTGGCCGGGGCAGGGCCGGGATTCAATCCTTGGTCCCCGGTGCTGCAAAGTGAGCGCTTAACCCACTGAGCTATCCCTGCTTCCCCATATTTCATTAATTTCTATACTAATTCTTTTTCTGCTTGCTTTAGGTTTAGTTGGATCTTCTTTTCCCAGTTTTGTATGCTTGAAGTTTTAAGACTTTTAATTTGGCATCTTTCTTCTATTTTAATATAGACATTTACATATATATTACATATATGTTTTCAATAAATTTTATATGGTACTTATGCCAGCAGAATCACTTTATCTCTTATAGGGATGAAAATAAAGACATAAGAACAACTGTATCAAAGGAGATGCATGCATTTAAAATAAATATGCATAAGGGAAGAGATACCATTTATCAGACTCATAGTGTGGAGCAATAAAGTTGTATGCCTAAAGAAGAACTAAATAAATACTTTGCATGAAGTAATTTAAACCCTTGAATATTGTGGTATACTCATGTCTCCTGTAATATTCATGACAGAAAGAATGATGACAGTCATACCAGATAGCTTTGATTAGAAGGGGTATGATAAGATAATTTTTTAAAATTCTACTCTTCAGTGAATATTTCCAAAAACAATTATTTTAGAATATGATTTATTTGTTCTCTTTGATATATAAACATGATTTATCTTTTATAAATGAACCATGCAAGCATTATATATTCTTTTTAAAAAAATTAATCAGAATAACAAAAGCAATAAGATGCTAGAGATAATAACACACTCTGAATAGTTGAGTACTCAAATTGTGTGTGTGTTATCTCATGTTTTAAAATAAATACAGAACAAATTTGAAGGTAGTGGAGTTAAAGTATTTTACTGCCACTGGTAGAGAACATATGTGGTTTCTCATTACCACATACTTCAAAATGTAATTTACTTTAGGAAGTCTTCTTTTTAAGAGTAAAAAATAAAGTAAAAAGTATTTCTGTACCATCACATATTTTTATTTAATGCAAGACGTCTGCCGAAGCTTACCAAAAGAATTAAAAGTGGCAAATACTTAACCATAAACCGGGTAAAAATTTTCTGAGCAGCAGAAGCATTACAGTCACAGACATTTATTATTTTAGAACTAAAAATAACTAAAAATTTTAAGGATCGATATTTACTAGATTATTTCACTGTGATGTGTTTTATTTTTAAATATCCATGCAATAGACTTAGTAATTATGAATCATAGAATGTACAATATTACATATTAAATAATTAAATCTGATATATATGTCAGATTTATCATATATATGATGTCATATAAATCATATATATATGTATAATTATGACCCTTTGAGCCCTATTTCTTATTTATATTCTGAGATACATGCTTTAATTTTTTCTCTCTAATAACTTTTTTTTTTTTTTTTTTTTTTTTT